>VXAU01003156.1:818218-980827 GCA_013399695.1 Formicarius rufipectus
CTGAGCTGATGCACCTGTCGATGGAAGGAGGGCTTGGAAGGTGCTGCCCTGTTTGCAGAGGTCACTGCCTGCCTTGGCTTTGTCTGTGGAAGGACAGCAAGTCCTCAGGAGCTTTGCTGCTGGAGTGCCTGCATCAAACCCTGGCCTGCTGTGCTTGTGCTTCCTCAGGGTCTCCATCTCTGTGGGCACAATCCTTGTCCTCATTCTCTCCCACCCGAGCTGAGTGCGCCCATGGAGGGCATCTCAGCATTTGTGCCGCAGCCCTCCCTGCTAAATGAGGCTAATTTGTTTCGTGCTTTGCCACTCAGCTCGAGTGCTTGCTTGGATATGAAGGTTAAATTGTATTACCAAAGGACTGACTTTTCATAGGCTTACCAGGGAGACGTGAGTTGTTCAGTTGGGGATTTTCCTGCACCTCTCTCGACACAAGCACACCTTAATCAAGTACCCACTTGAACATAAGAAGTTCCTTCGTTAAGAGGGCTGGCATTTCAGAGATGCCCTTTGCTTAATTCCAGTTGTCTGCTTAATTAGACATTTGAGAGTGCCGTTAATTGATTGATGAACAATTAAAACAGCTCCAGCTTCCCTCCTGACAAAGATGCATTCAGCGACTAACCCTTCTTGTCTTCCCCCGTGGGAATTTGCTCTGCATTGGTTAGCAGTTACCTTGCCTGTTTTGGTCTGTAGCTCTAGAAACACAACACAAACACATTAGAGGTGTCTCTAAATAAACACACATCAATGTTCTGGGCTTATCGTGCACTCAGAGCCACAGTTACACCCTGGGAAAAGAAAGCTGGAATGGGAAAAAGTGAAAGCTGCAGAAGCCAGGGATTTCTTCCCTCAGATCTTGCATTTGCAGTTCCACATTATGTTTTATAATTAGACTGAGGGTCATGGGGCACTGTGACAGTCATGCCAAGTATAAATTGCCCTTTATCAAAACAGGGGAAAAAAACCCAGAGTGAGCATGTATTAATTAACTCTGGCTCAGGCTATCCGTGACCGTCAGCCTCACCCCGGATTCTGTTGCTGGGCATGTTGTAATAACCTTTCTCATCTAATATTTAGAATCCCCGAGGGATTTGGCAATCGGGAGACATTTAGCAGAGGAGGAGGTGGCATTAAAGGGAGGGCAGCGTGCACAGTGTGTGTGTGCAGTGCCTGGTGCCCGTGCCCCAGGGGCAGCGGGGCAGATGTTGGCGTGTGCGGGCAGCGTGTGGCTCCGTGCCCCGGGAGCAGCACGTGCAGAGGCATCTCAGGACCCCGGGCAACACACGGAAAAACCTCCATTAAAATTAAGATTAGATAACAGAGAGAGCGAGCAGCTGCTCTGAAGTGTGCTCTTCACAGCAGCCTCGGGGGCATTTATTCCTTCCTTCTCCCACACAGCTTTGTAACAGAGGCCTTTGCTGTGGAACAAACCCAGCTGGAAGGCTCATGGTGTTTTTCTGGGGGAAGCAGTGGGCTCCTCGCCAAGCTCTGAGGAACCTTGCTGCTTCTTTGGGTCCTTTCTGCTTGCACTTGTAAAACTGCAGCCCGGAGCCGCCACATCCCAGCCGGCAGAGGAGTGAGCTGGATGTGCCTGGTGTCTGAAGGGTGACACTGGTGGGGCTCTCACAAGAGCAACCAGAGATGCTCTGTCCTGCAGGAGCACGCAGAGCACTCGGCTGTGAGCCGTCAGGAGAAACCACATCACTTCTTTTGCCTTCCCCTCAGCACGCCCTGCTGCTGCCTCTAATCTCCAAGGCAAAACACACTTTCTGTAGCGGGCAGGAGACATCACAAGTGGGCAGGACATGGTGTGCATACCCCTTGGTTGCCCTCACTGTGCTCAGGCCTCAGCTTTGCAGAAGATTCTGCTGTTGTGACCGAAGGCCAAAGGAGGAGACATGAATTTTCTACAGCTGTGCCGTGGTATGGAGGGGAGCAGTGACTCAGGTGGACATAGATCTTAAGTCTTGGGCAAATGCAACACAGATTTCCAGGAGAAAACTGAGTAGCTGAAGAGCAGCAGACACAGGGCTGGTGTTGGGAGAAGGGGCAGTTTTCTTCCCTGTAGCTCTGCGTATTTTTATCACCGTGTTTCATATGGAAACAGCATTTGCAATTTTCTGCAAAGCTTTGCTTCTGGAGCCTTCAGGCAGCCCCAGCACGCCTCTGGCTCTGTTTCCCAGCAGACCAGAGGTCCTTCCATCTCTGACAGTAGTGTGAGACTAAATGAACTGTTTGTTCTGTTTTTTCCAGCAGTGAAAACAGTCAGCCATTGTTTGTGTTACTGCCTTTATCTCAGTTTTTGTGCAAATTGGATGTGCTTTCCTACTGCAGGATATGTCACATGAAGCAGTTGTCAGTTTGGGAATAGCTGTGAGGTTTGGACAGACTTCTGAGGTTAGAAAACCATCACCTCTGCCTTATGCTGTGATCCTGTGGCTTTAGGGGGGCGTCCCTGTTCCCTAGAACCTGTTAAGTTTTGGTTTAATGTCTTTCTTTGGTGATTCTTAGCAATTTGTTAAACCTGCCTATGCGATATTAAAAGGTGAAATGGGTGGTAGGAGACTTGATAAAACATTAAGCAAGATTGGAATGTGTTTTAACAAATTTCCTTGTTCTTCCAGATGTGGTTTAGGTTGCTTTTAAGTAGGGAATAAATACATCTGCCATGCTGGGGAAAAAAAAATCTCTCAAATGTGTTCTTGTTAGAGAAGGGAGAGTGTGCTCTCAGTGGTCAGAGGTGTGATGTTGCAGTCTGAGCTTGTCTCTGTATAAGGTAAGAAGAGCTGTGACATTTAGAGGTGTTAATTGAAAAGCACAACAGCAGATAAGAATATAAAGCTGCTGTCTCTCCACCTTTTCTGGCTTCTGGGAGCTGCCAGGCACGGAGCACTGCATACTTGGCTAATGGTGCTTGGATCTCTGCTCGCAGAGCCTGGCTGGCTGCTCTGGCTGCCCTCCTGGCATTCTGAAGGAGGTGCAGCTTTCACCACGACCGAGCTGGGCAATGAGGGTAGTTATGCTGGGTGAGTAACGTGCCTTGCCATACAGGAGGTAGGAGAAATCAAGTGGATGGGGAGCTGCCTGTTTGTCAGGGAGATAAAGGAATATTAAGTTCATGACTGAAGTATTGCTCATCCTTAGGGCTCATTAAATCAGTCATTTTTCAGTCAAGATTCAAAAAGTCCGAAGTTGGATTTGGAACTTGGTGTTAATGAGCAGTAGTTTCCACTTCTTCTTGCCAGGTAACTCCACCACAGGCACAGCCATAGCATTGGGAACCTATTTTCTTTCCTGGTCCAGGCTGAAAATGTACTGGTTTGTGGGAGGTTGAGGTGCTGAAGATGGAAGTGATGCAGACTGGCTAATGCAGTGCTGAGCCTGATGAACACTCTCCAAAAGGACTGATGGATATTTGTATTAATCAAAATATCCTATCAGAATTTCCTTCCCATAGCACTGATATTTTTGGAAAATACCTAAAACTTATTTTAGCTTTATATGAAGTCTTGAAGATCTTGATTATTCTGGTTTTCTGATGTGTCCAGTATTTGTTTTGCCAGAGGAGTGACTAGGTTGTCTCCATTGCTGCTGGCACTAGCACAGCAAGGCCAGGGTTTGAGTCTGGGAGATGAGCAAAGTCAAAAGTTCAAAATGCTGCTCCTGTAGGACTCGAATCCTCTCTTAAGACTGCACTGGACGAGCTTGCAGTAGCCTTGACATAATGAGTGTCTCTGTAGGGATCTTCAAACAGATGTGCCTAAACACGGTTCATTCAACCCAAAATTAGGTATTTTTCTCAGTTTCTGAAGGGCAGGCTACTCAACAGCTTCCAGAAATGTGTGACCCTTTATATGACCCTTATTTTAGACTTTGGTGCTCAAAAATCTTCACTGTTCATTTCTAAAGCTCTTAGGACCTGCAGAGGACTGTGTTTGGGCTATTAACTTTGTGTTAACTACTGGAGATCTTTAGTTTGCTCTTCCCATGCTAATGCTGGTGCCTGGGTTTCCAGAATCTCCTGAGACAGAGAGCTTTCTGTCGGTGCAAAGCTGCTGTGGGAGCAGCCCTTCCTGTGGCCCTTGAGCACAGTCCCCTGAAAGATGTTCAGCAATGCCAAGGACTTTAATGGTTAATTCATACTGAAGTGGAAGTAAATCTCATTCAGATGAACAGTGCTGGAACCAGTTTTGAAGGAACTCGAGTGTTTCCCAGATGGACAGATTTCCCCCCAAGCTCTGTGGAATTTTGCAGGTGGGGTACTTGGTAAGGTCCTGAGTGAGCAGATGCAGTGATGGGAGGCAGTAGCTTGCTTCTGGTGTGAGATTTACTTTTTGTACAAAAAGAGGAGATGTTGATCTGGTACCACCTTTCTCTGTCAACAGCCAATCTTCAGTGCCCATCTAGGAAGATCACAGCTATCACAGTGAATCTAATTATTTGTTGCCAATTTTTACCAGGGTGGAAAGCTCAGTTGTTGGCTTACTGCAGTGTGTAGTGCAGCAGCAACAGTGTTAACAGGGTCAACAAGGGCTACTTTGGAAGAGTTTCATTTATTTGGGTTTATAAAGTGGCTTATGCAAAAATAAGGAACAGTTTTACAAAGCAGTTGTCATAGACTAAATACCAGATTCCCCAAACATCTGTTGCAAAAGCCCTGTTAAAGTCTCTTTCCATTCCATGGGGAAAGACTGAGAGGGGAAAAAAAAAAAAAAAAAGACATGCAGACCTTTCAGAATAAGCTAAAGGAAATTAAATGCAGACTAAGAAGAAAAGGAGTTGAGGTTCTCAGGAACGTGTCCTCTCGTTTTTGCTACGGTGAGCTGGAAAATTCCAGCTACCACAGATAGGAATGGACAGAAAACTAGTCTCTTAAGCAAATGCATCTTCCAGAAGAAAATAATTTAGTTAACCTCTATATAGATGAGCAATGCCTAATTTATTGAGACAGACAGCTGCCCTCACACGTAGTTCAAGTGAAGGCGAGGTGCTCAGTTGTGTTGTGTGTGGGTGCTGGTGGAGAGGGCTCTGGAAAGGTGCTCAGGGTGCTCAGGTCAGAGCTCAGCCCTGATTTATCATCGCTGGTTTATGCTGGTGTGTGCCCTCTGCTTGCAGTCCAGCTGCACAGCTGAATCAGCAGTTCTCATTCAGCCTTTTAGTGGGTGTACTTGTTCTTTCATTCCTTAATTTTCTGAGAATATGGCAGTAAAACCAACTATTATTTGAACTCAAATGGACATGCAGTATGTAGAGGGCATGCCAAGTGCAGGCTGGGTGGAGCAGCCCAACCAACGGCTGTAGAGACATGGCACATCTAAATGTTCTAAAATATCTCCCTTTTTTAACCCCTATGTCCTAGAGTATTTTTTGGAATTTAATTAATATCATTAGTCTGGTGAACTGGTCCAGATAGTTCCTTTCTCCAGCTTCCACCTTTTAATCATAGTCTGTTTTCACATTAATAAAAGAGTGAGTTATGTAAGTAATTTCACTAATATTAGCCCCAGGCTTCTGACTGCTGAGTGTTTTGTGGTACAGAACTATTCTCTGAATCCCAAAGCTATGTGTAATTGTATGATACACAATTCAGCTCACCATATGCACTTCATATAATTGAGAAAATTTACTTAATTTTATCCACTATTAAACCCAGCTTTAAATGAGAAATGAAGCTAATTAATACAAAGGACTCCTGACTCTAATAAACTCTGTTTATATTTTGTTGGTATCAAGAAGGGTTTATTTTTATTATGGAACAATAAATATGTCTGAGCATCCAGCCATTTGTCAGTGTAGTCAAGGATGGATTTAATTAAAAGGTAGAGCTGATTGACCAAATAAAGTTCAAAAAACAAACAAACACATATTTATATCTTCTTGGAGATCTCTGGTAGGTGTCAAGTCATGCCCCACCTCTTCTGATGGAAAGAAGACCTTGGACAGTTCCCCAGCAGCCTGTGCATGGCTGGAGGGAGTGGTGCAGGGTGATGAACCCACCACAGCCTGCCTAGAGCTGGTGTTTGGGGCTTTACCTCTCTGGCAGGAGAGGCTCCTGCGTTAGGCTGCTGAGGTTTTGGGTTTGGTGTCATAGATGAGCCTTTGCTTCCCAAGCAGTATTGGATCTATGCTCATGTCCAGTGCTTATCTCTGTGACCATTTGTATGTCTCATAATTTTTTGGAATTGTTGTTTTGTTGTTTATACCCCATTACTGTGATGCTGCAGAAGCTCTTCCAAGGCAAAAGTCTAGCCAAAAGTAAGAATGGGTACATTCCTGGACTTAGGATTCAGTAGATAAAATTCCTGTTGATATCCCTGTGAGTCAGATCATGCCCACCAATTCCCCTGCTGAAAGTCACTACAATCCATTGAAGTAAGGAGAGCAAAGTATTGGGTGTGCCTTGACCCTTTGAGATTGTAAGGGCCTAGGGCTCTGTGAACATCCCATCCAGTTTGATCACAGCTGAAATATCAAGGCATCTTCTCTATGGCAGAGAGACCAGTTGGGAGGAAATTAAATCTGGTTCTTCAAATGCTCTGTGCTTTTGACCCACCCTTGGAAAGCCATCAGCATGCGATGTTGTTGTGACCAGGTGGCTCACACAGACACCCCGGGCACTCTTGTACAACCCCTCCTATCTCAAACAGCTGCTCAGATCAACATCTGGCTCTGCCTCTGACCATTTCTGTGGCTTGGCAGAAGCCACTTGTGTTTTGTGTGAACCTCCTGTGTCCTAGGCCTGGGAGATGCTTGCCCTCAGGACAAACACCACCTGTGGGTGGGTGAATGAGTGATGCGTGCTTGTAGTTCTTATTGCTTGATTAAGCAATTTAATTAAGATATCAGTTAAAATATGTGTCAGTGCTGATCTGCAGTGCCATTTCTGACTGCTGGGGCGAACAGTGCGCAGACACTTTTCTGGTAACAGTAAGCAAATAAAAAAGGTTGTTGTTTATGGTCTGAAAAGTTTTTCTCAATAAATTAATTTCCTGCACTTCATTAACTTTGACCAGTTATCAAGGGGGCACTGGAAACCTTCTCTGTAGAATATGTTTTAATTTTGCACTCCTGGTGATGACAGGCGAATTTACCTCTCAGTCAGGAATTGATGTAACAAGATAGTGGAAATTATGTCTTTGGCTGAAATATGTTCAGAACAGATACACTGTTAAGAAAACCCTCTGGTAATTCAGTGCTTGTTATTAAAACAGTAAGAAGCTTAAACAAGATTTCAAATCTATATTTGACCTTTATTTTACCTCACCAAGGCAGAGCTAAATTAGCATCATGCATCTAAACAGAGATTTTGATTTCCAGAATGATGTGTGAGCTTTAATATCATTCTCCAATTTCACAAGCCATGTTGTAGAAATGAGAAATGTGGCTTTTTTTCCAGTCTGCCTGTTTGTGGAATAAATGTTAATAGCACATTTCCCCCTTTTTTATGGGCTTTTACTTTTGAATGCTAGATCTGATCCCATGCTCCATGACTGTACTCACTTGGCATATAAATTAAGATTTATAACAGAGTTTAACTCTTCCAAATGATTGTGGGGTCAGAGGTGATTGCTGCTTTATGATACGGTCTCAAGCACAGAACGTTGTGATGCTTTAGTCCTGGTAGGAGAGTTTATGGTATGAACTTCCTGTTGGTAGCACAGTTTTTATGAGAAAAATAATTTTGTGCATCCTGGTAGCTCTAAACAAGAAAAACGGGCTTTGTTGAGCCCTTTGTATGTGGCTCGCTTCAATCTTTGGTACCCCAATAAGGCCTTTAAAACACATGACATTTGGAGTGATGATGCATGCTGTGGAGAGTTGCCCATGCAGGATGGCCACTTCACCTGCTCTTAAGAGGTAATCTCAGCAGGTCCAAGGGAAACTCCAATAAGGGGAAGAATAACCTCTTTCTTCTTTATTCATCACAGCAGCCTAGTGTGATTCCAGGCATAAAGCTTTCCTAAGTAAATGGAGTCCAGCCTGATCCCAGCCCTCTGGTGCACAGATCCAGGAGGTCGTAAGAGGGGCTTCTCTGCCCTGGACTTCCTCTACTGCAGAAAAATGTAGGTTGTTTCTGCAGGTCTGAAGTGCTTGGGAGAGCGCATTTACATGTGGGTCTCAGCTTAAGGGATCCATACGTCTTTTGACATACTTATGCAAGCCAGGAGACTGAGTGAAAATTCCCGTGGGTTTTCCTTCTTTTTCTCTAACTTTTGTTGTTTGTTTGGTTTGGTTTGGGGTTTTTTTGAGGGGAGAGGGGTGTGGCAGAGCAGGCGTTCTTACACTTCTGAAGCCAGTCTGGGTCATCATCATACAAATCACACCCCAGGAAAACGTTCACACTTTGTAACTTGCACGTGTGTTATTGCTCTTTGTTCACCTGCAGGCAGGTCTTTAGGTAGGGAGCCTCCAAAAAATCTTCTTGCTGTAGCAGGAGATCCTTGTTAGAATGAGGGGACAGGGTGTGAGTTTTCTCTGATACATACTGGGAAAATCACAGTTCTGCAGAGGTACTGAATGCAGAGTCTTTGTGCTGGGATTTGCAAAGCAGTTAAGGGGTGAGTGATGTGCCTCTCGGTGCCTGTTAGCTGGACACCCCTCAGTGCCTCTGCAAGGCCAAGCAATGATCTCCACACAGTGCGCTCACTGTAGAATATTTTGAGCATATTTCAGTCCCATCTTTCTGCCTTTCCGTCTGCTTTGGCTTTCTTGTTCCTCTGTCATTTCTTTCTGCTCTCGTTGCTCATCTGCTCTTACCTGTTGGTTTATTCAGGGTTTTTTGTGGCACTCTAAAGTTGGCTGAATTGGAGCAGTTCTTGTCTGTGAGCGACGAAAGAAATGTAATGCAGCTTGGAGCACATATGAACACACTTGTTTTGTTGAGCTGATTTATGATAATTTTCTTTGACCAGGGATAAGAGAACAGACAGAAGGGAGCTGGAGATGGCCTTTGCAGGGGATTTATCATTAGAATTTAAGTGCAGTGATGAGTTCTGCTTCTCTCTTCATAATTCTTCAGTTTAATTCACCATCCTTGTGAATTGACTGAGCCTGTGTTTAAGAACTTGGGAGGATGTGAATGTTTATGTAGCCAAGCGTAAAGAGGTTTTAAAAATTACTTTCCCAAGAAAATCCCTTAAATATCAGGAGCAGCAAACCCCACAAGGAAGATCAGTTTTTTATGATTACTGCAGCTTATTTGGGTCAATGAAGAATGTCTGCTTTTATTCAGAGAAACTGTGACTGGGGCACAAAAAAATTTACAGGGACTGTTAAGGGATTTTTAAGTTCCTTGTGATATGTGAGGAACACCCAGGAGGCTCTCAGAACTTTTTTTTATTATTCTAAAGTTGTTTTATGTTGTGCTTGGTCTTTATGTGGAACACCAGAACTGTCAATGCTTCAAGCTCTAATTGAGTCGAAGGCAGTTACCGGGCTCAGCAGGGGAAATAGTACTTTACAGGTGGTCACATTAAATGATCCAGTGGCCCCCTTCTGGTCATAAAAATGTAGGATTTTCCCCCCATTATCCTCAAATGTAAAATACGCACTGAGCTCTTTGTTAGCCTTTAAATCAAGCTAAAGAAGGTGCTGAAAGCAAACCCAGAGTTTTATACCAGATTATGAAAAGTATGAAGAGAATGAAAACAGGAAACAAAGCATGTCTAAAATAAGGCAGTGTCCAGCCCAGGAGAGCTAAATCAGTGTGATGGTGCGTCAGAATATAATACAAAGCATTAGCAAATGTTTTGTATTGCAGGGCCTTCTGCTTGCCGTGCTGCCCTGATGTCCTGGGTGACACCCACAGGAGGGGTCTGTGCAAGGTGCCATCAGGAAACCTCCTCCCCTGCTGGGGTGGCTCCTTACCTCAGGTGTTGGACAGTTCCGTGGTGTCACCAGCAGAACACTCTCTGTGCACATTGTGTGACGTGCCCAGGAGAGCAGGACCTGCCCTGCAGCTCTCTGGGGCTCCCACAGAGCCACTTGTGCCATGGGTACCCCATCCCAGAAATTGCCATTGTGAGGATGTTCTGCTGGTGGGGACTGCAGCAAAGGGCTCTGAGGGTTGAAGACTTTGTGGAAAGCACTTGGGGCAGGAGGACTCCTTTTAACTTCTGTTTGATACAAGTGAGTGTGGAGACAGTGGGAGTCAGCAAGGATTGGTCCCTGTACCACAGGGAGAGTAGGAATCTTGAGGTTCATCCTACTCACTGGGCCCACTGACTCTCATTAAGTAAGACATGGAGGTGGCATCATAAAGCCTTTTATGGGGCATGGAGTCACATTGGGTTCAAAGATCAATTGTGGTTTTGAGTAGATGTTTGGTAAAGGTGAAGTGCATCCATAGTGGTGTGCATGAGGAGGCTGCAGCTCTGTGTGCCTGACCAGTGACCATCAGTGATAGAAAGACACCAAGGTAATTTAAGCCAAATGTGCTTTAGCAATAACAACAACAAAAAGATGTGAAACCACATACACCAGATTGTTGTTAACTCCCAGCTAAGGAGTGACCTGATACATCTTCCATTGCTCTGAACAGAGAGAGCACTGTCTCTGGTCATTCACTCAGATTTCTTGGCTTTTTGTGCCCCATGAATCTTTTGGAAAGCTTGTTTTCTGTTCTGTGCAGCTTATGACACTGGCTGGGTGAAAAAATGTAATCCTCTGTTCTGTTTACATCATTACTTTATTGGAAGCTGTGAGGTATGTCCAGACACCTATGTAATGAGCAGGGCACTGTGATGGCATCACTGAGTACCCCTGGAGGGGCTTTAGTTCTCAGTGGCATGGAGTGGTTTCCTTCTGGACTTGCTTCCTATGGCACATGGCACAGCTGGTATTTCTGCTGGTGCTGAGAGGTCAAAGCCTTTGCAACTTTGAAGTGGCCGCTGAAATAGCGCTGACTGCAATCCAAGGTGTGAGCAGAATGAGCCTTCCCTGTGGTTTGGCCTGTGGACAATGGGGACAGGTCACAGCTGTTTACATCTGGATTGCTGTCGAGCTGTGATGGGTCCCTGGTGGTGCAGGTGGCAGAAGGTCGGCTTCTTGCGATTGCTGCGGTGGGTAAGAATTTTGCCTTCTCCGCCCCAAATAACCTCTCCACTGAAAAAACTGAAAGGCATGTTTAATCTACTGTTAAAAACCCTTTGCAGGCATTAGGTCTGTCCCCATGCTGGAGTGTCTTGGCAAAGACTCCTCTTTAAATATAATGGCATTACCTTGAAGGCTCTGTGCTGCCCTGGTACAAGACAGCACACAGATCTTTCAGGCAGCTTTTAGAAACTGGGAGGGGAGGCAGGAGAAAATGCTGTACAATTGTTTGATGTGCTGATCAAAAGATAAACTAGAATCAAATTAAACCCCAAGGGTTTGTACAGCCTTGCTTATGTTTTATGCAAACCCTCCTGTACCAAAGGAAATAAAACACCATTGCCTTTCAAGGCAGATGGAGTGCAAATGATGAGCAATTTTCCCCTGTTTTATTCTACTACTTATGTTGTTGTTTTACAATTTCTCCTTACCTCTACCACTTCATTTCTGATCATTAGGAATATGGTACTTGATATTCATTCTACCACTTTGAGACAGGAACACGGGCTCTTTGGGTAGTTCAAATTGGCATAGCAGTGGGTCTCTCTGCTGATTTACAACACATGAAGGTCTGGCTCATGGTATCCCCTGCATGGGGCACTGTGAGCTTTCCACTGCCTCTCACTAATGCATGAGATGCCAGAAACCTGGCATGCCACTTACTAAAGCCTTGTACAGTATTTGTATTCTCTTGTTCTGAAATGTGTTCAGCACTAAAGTAACCTGCCCTTTCCCTCCCAAAACTGAACAGCACAAACAGGATTAGGTCAAGATCCACGCAGTAGATTCCTCATCTTGTTGCAACACCTGGATTTCTCTGAGGTTTCCCCCAGTGTTGTATGAGAGAGATGGCTCTTTCTGTGGAGTCTCAGTCCTGGAGTCACCCATGAAAAATCCTTTCTTTTCCTACTTCTGGACTTCACAGCTTGTAGGGCATGGGTGTTTTGATGGGGCATAAGGTTGGGTTTGCATGTCGACTTTGTGGGTGTAGGTCCCTTCCAATGCAGAATATTCTGTGATTCAGTGGTACTGCAGCAGAGATGACAAATTTTCTTGGTCACTTCTCTTGTGCTGGCTGGAGAAATGGAGCTGTTTGTCTCTTGGCTTCTCATCAAAAGGCCAAAGGTGCACAGTAGGCAGACAAGGAAGCATTCATTTCATTCCCTGAAATCAAGGCACAATTCAAGAGGTGGACTCTGTCAGAGGCACAGGCAAAATCTCAAAATACCTCCAGGTATTTTCTCAAATTAAACACCTCTCAAATGTTCTAGGTCACCTAAAAACACAGAGGAAAGCGTGTAAGAAACAGTTTGTCTCAGGTATGAACAAGCCCCAGAATATCTCTGAGCAAAACCTGCCATTGCTGCTGGCAAACGTGAGGCCTCCTGTGAAGCAGGAGAGTATTGCTCTTCCAGCTGAAGCTCCAGCACAGCTGGTCTGGTCTGGTCTCTTCTCTGGTCTGTAGAAGCAATCAGGGGAAGAGGACAGAGTCCTGAACTGTGGGACTGATCCTATCAACAAAGGGGGTTTGATTTATTTTGTTCCAATCCCACAATTCTTGAGCCAGCAGAGCTCCCCGGGGCACGGGTGGGCGCTGTATCTGCTGGCAGGTTTGCATGTGTGAGCACAGATGCAAACGCAGATGTGGTTTCCACAGATGCTTGTTTGGCCTCAACTGGACTAAAATCACTGTTTCTCCCTGCCATGTTGGGCCCAGCAGTGTTGTTTAGCAGCAGCAGGGGCCGTTCTCTCTAGTGAAGTGTTTATCTGTGGAAGTGTGATGAAGAAACTGGCGTGTGCCAGGAGAGCCATGCTGAGTTTACAGGATGGTTTGCTTGTGTTTCTAAATAGGAGTCAGTGTTTTCTTTGGACAAAGGACAATGTCAGACAGTCGGTGGCTTCAAATTTCTGGTTCTTTATCTTATCATGAAGGAGTGCAAGATGGTTTTAAGAGGGTGGCTATTGCTATAACTACTATGATCATGTTACTTGCTTGGCTGTATTCCTGGCCTTTTGTCTTTTGTGAGCTGGCTAAGGAAATACTAAAAAAGCTGCCTGTGGCTGAATGCTGAAAATGACAATGCAGCGGGTACAGAGGGAGGGTTCTGAGGCACCGTCTCATTTTTCATGATACTATGTTTATCTCCTCTTTACTGAAGCCAGAGTACCCTGCCTTTGAGAACACCTCTGTGCTTGCCCAGCGGTGTTGTACCTGCCCAGGATACCATCCCCCTGCCACTGATGAATGATAGCCTTCAACACTTGAGTATTGTGGGCTCTGTTGGAGCTGCTGTGGCTGGGTGGGTGTGATGTGCATGGGAGGTTAAACATGGTGCAGCAACACGGGGTGCAGGAGACAGCCCTCCCCTGGGCTGTTAGTGCCCTGTGTCCCTGGGCTGTTAGTGCCCTGTGTCCCTGGGCTGTTAGTGCCCTGTGTCCCTGGGCTGCAGTGCTGTGGGGACACAGAGTGTGTCCTGGGGTACAGCATTTCCCTTCCGAGCATCCGAGTTCGTTGAGTATTTAAAAGAAATCATTAGATGATTGAAAACAGATGAGGGATGCAGGGCACTGAAACTGCTTGAGATTGTCAACTTTAAACCATTTTTTATCTTTAAATTGCGGGGGTTTTTTTACCCTTTAAATTCTTACTGCCATGGCAATCTGTGTACAGATGGCGATAATATGGAAATGCTGACATTCACAGAACCTTTTTCTATCACAAAACTCCTGTATTAAAGACAGAGTTTTGAGATTCTGGAGCTGGATATACTGCATTTTCCTGGCCTGTGCAGATGGCCCTTCCTGCTACACACCTGTCAGTCATAGCACATGGACAGACAAAGAACAGCCTGTGGTTAAAGGGCAAATAAGAGATGCAGGAGTTGTCCTTACAGTTTCTGGCTCTGTAGCAGACTTGCTGTGAGCACATCAGTGCTGCTTCTGCATGGAGCTTCCTTTGCCTCCCCCTTTCCTGTAATGTCCAGTGAGGCTGTAAATTCTTTGGTGTGTGGAAAGACCTTTTGCAGAGCTGAGAAAGCAGCTCTGTACATCTATACAAGCATTCAGCCAGGACCCATAGTAGGTTGATGGCTGGTGGCACTAAATGGAAGTGAGCACTTCCCCATCTGCCTTCCCTCCCCAGGATCTGCACCTAACAAGCACCTTGGAGCAAGTCTTGCAAGGACCAGGCAGTAGCCCAGCTCCTTCCAAACCATCTCACACTTATTCCTTGTCCCTCCAATACATGCAAGGAGATCAAAAGCTCTTCCTTGGCAGTAGGAGGGAAAAGGCTTGCTCAGGATGAACCCTTGTGTGGAAGTCTGTGACAGTGGAACATGAAGCAGTGCCATCCCTGCAGCCCTTACACAGAACACAGAGTGCTCTGCAATAAGGATAATTAATGAATGTCAGCTATTAGCAAATGAGGGCCAGTTCAGCTGCTCTGGCTTGGAGCAGCCAATTCACTGGATCAAAACTACATCCATTAATAATAGGCTGTTGCTTCTGTAATTGAAGGTTGGATTCAGGCCTTACATCCAACCCAGCTCACTTGACTATCCTTGACTATCACTGTTATTTAAAACAGTAATAGAAGTCTTACCAATCCAGGTGTTCCTTGAAGGAAATACATGAATGAATTTTTAAAGCAACAACAAACACACAGGGCTGATGGGGCCAGACTTCCCATTCTCAGAATCTCTGCTGACCTTACTTCTCATCCAAGACACACGTATGATGTCCACTAGGTCAGCTTGCTTATTCTCTGGAACGGGCAGATGTTGATACGTACAAGAATTGTGCTCTTGTAGCCTTCAGTAATCTGTCAGCTCAGAAGAGTGGAGCAGACAGGCATAGGACAGGGAAGGCATGATGGAAACCAGGGCTTGGGAGTCTGCTTGCCAGCAATGAATAGAAAACAGGCCCCAGGGTGGGAGTCCATGGCAGAGCTCAGTCTTACTGGGAGGAACTTAGAGAGTTTTGCCCTAGCGTAAGTGGTGTGCCAGCACTCAGTTACTGCTTCTGGGTGGAAGGTGCAGAGGAAGGTGTGTCTGATGAGGAACTGAGTCTTATTTGAAGAATTGCATATCCTTCCTGAAGGAGGAGCAGGGTGCAGAAGTTGCCAGAGGCAGGAAGACAGCAAAATCTTTCCTTTGGGTTAACAGTGTGTTATGTTTCAATTGATGTTAACCAGTAGTTTCTGGAAGTAAAAAATCCACTTCTCAGATGTTGTTTTCCAAATGGTGAAGCACATGTTGGCTTCAGTGATGTATTTAATGGCCATGAGTAATCACAATTATCTATCAGCTGTTGTCCTGTTTGGGACACAAGACCTGCAGTTTAGCAGGGTCGTGTGTCCTGTCCAAACTGCGATGAGATACTAAGATGTTGGTAGCCTACAGTCCCTCAGAACAGCATTGGTTGTATTTAAAAAGGAATGCTAAATTCCCAAGGAAAAGCAGTGTAACAAGGATTCAGCTTTGCTATCAGTGTTTGTGGACTGTGGGATAGTTGCCGATCTCAAGCTGGGCTGTCAGGCTCGCTGGTTGCAAAAAGCAGCAGGATGTGGCACTCATACAGCTGGATTTAGGTTGGAAACATTTAGCCTTGTATGTCCAAGCCTGTGCTACTTGACTGCCTGCTGCGTCTCCTCTGCTGTTGGGTTGTAATGGAGTTTGACAAGGATTTTTCCCTCTGGAAAACTTGGAAGAGCTGGGCTTCCTTGCACATTCATGGAGCTCATTTAGTGACACCAGGACTGGAGCCCTGGTGGAGTTGAAACAGCAAATGAGTAACAGCCTGTAAGTAACTTTGGCACTGCAGCCTTTGCAGGAAACTCTTCTGTAATTTACTTTAAACAAAAGTAGTTTGTAAGCTGTGGGGCATCAAAACTGCCTATCCTGGAAGAACACTTCTGCTCTGAAAAATGACTATACACAACAGGTGTGCAGGTAGGATGCATTAAGAGTCTGTTTTACTGAAGTTACAGGCAAAATACCAAGTGTTGCTGTTAATGCAGGGCGTGTGTTGGCCCCTCTGCAGCTGTGAGTGTGATCTGGTTTCCTTGCTTTTTCTTGCCTCTTCAACAGAAGGTTCACCTGAGGAATGGTGCAAATGCACTGGGCCTGCTGAATTTTTCATTTAATAATTATTATTTATTTGAGGTAGCAGGGAGAAGAAGCTTCCCCAAACTGTGCCTGGGTTCTCCAGGTCCAGAATGAATTTGCATGGTATGGATGAGGAAAACAATGAGCCTGTCAGCTGCATCCATGCCCACATACATGCATTCATATGCATACACATGTCCTTCCCTGAGCCACTGCAGTAATAAGGCTACAGTGCCTCGAATGACTGTGAAGGAGCTCTGCCCCAACTGCTTGTCAGCTGTTGTGCATGTGAAGCAGGAAACAATGGGACAAACTAAGCATAAGGCTGCAAATGGCAGCAAAACAGCTGGTAAGGAAGGCAGTGTCAGAGGTGTATACTCAGCACAGATGAACCTGTTCAGCACTTGGAAATTGGGGAATGCAAATGACAGCTTCCACAGAGCCGGGGGAGCGACTGGGGACTGGGAATTCAGCAGGCAGGCTGTCTCACTCCTTGCCACTTGAGTGGTTTGGATGAAACATGAAGACACACAGGCTTAGCTCCACGGCCATTTCAGCTGATAGGGGCTGTGAAATCACTCTCGCTGTGGTCAGCAGGCGAGACAAGGAGAGGCTGAAAGCAGGGAGGAGGAGGAGAAGGATGAAGCATTGGTTCTTGAACTTCCTTAGTTGCCAGTGCAGTCTTCATAAAAGTTCCTAGCGGATGCTCTCAGTGTGCTGCTGGACAGGATCTGCCAGGCAGATCATCTGAGCAGAATTTATTCTCCTCACTAACCCAGTGGAAAGAGACAGTGGCAGAGGCAATGTCTTTGGAAGCAAGGGATGTGTTTGATCTGCAGTGTCTGTTCTGGGCTGAACGCACAGGGTTGTGTCTGATCTTGCAAGCCCTGTCCAGACCTTGGATGGGAGGTGGAAAAGAAATTTCAGATATTCTTGGCACATACCAAGGAATCTTGGGGGAAGAACTAGACCACAGAAATGAAGTGAGTCAAAAGACTGCATTTTAGGTACCGTGGCTTCTGCAGATGGGTGGTAGGAAAGGCAGCATATGCTGCAGTCTGGAAGTGCCTTAGATGGTTTAGACAGGGCTTTTCAGGTACTTCTGTGCCTTTCAGTTGTTGAAAGTGCAACTAAGAAGTCCACTTACTGACTCTCTTTACATGTAAAGTAAATTCCTTTATGTAAAACAAAGCAAAGAACCCCTGTCCAGTGGATATCTGTTCTCAGAGTTGTTCTGCAAGAGAAACCTAAACAGCAAATAGCAAAATATCCCTTCTGCATCCTATTGCACATTTTCTCAAAAGGTAATTTAGAAGAAACCGTGAATATCTTTTACTGCCAGTGGCAGATATCTTAAAAGCAACCTGGGTTCAGGAGACAGCCTACTGCTGTAATGTCAAGAATTCAGGGTTTATGACTACTTAAAGCAAGGTTGTTCTAGCTGTGCACCATTGTATTTCTCAACATCTTGTAATACCTCCTGTAGCTTGTGATTGTCCATTGTATATTAAAATACTAAACAGTAGTGTAAAATTAATGCCCATCATATCTGGACTTCTCATCCTTCCCTCCCATGCTATTCACACTTAATTAAGACCTTACAAAAAATCCTAGAGCAGTACGTATAAGAAACGCTTCTTAAATCAGAGAACCTGCTTCAGCTAAATGAAGGGAATCAGATGGGAGATGTCGAAGTCAGGGGTAGGTGTTGCCCCTGATCCTCTGGGTGCGACTGTTTGCTCCCTTAGGGCACTTGCCCTGCCGTGAGAGCTGCCCTCGGGTCACGGGGTGTCCACAGGAGCTCCCCAGCTCTGCACGCAGCTGATGCCTATGACCAGATGGATTTTGGCTCAGACAGCAGCGCAAAGCAGAGACTTGAGGGCTTTTTATACCCCAAGGAATAGGGAGACTCTTGTTCTGAACCGGGGGCGGGGAGCAGCAGCCGAGTTTGCCCCGGAGGACACTCCCTGAGCTCCTTGGGGGCCGGAGGGAGGCACAGGCTGGGCTGCCCTCTGCAGTGGGCGCTCCCTGCCCGGGCTAGCGCTGCCACACGTGTCTTAACACGGCCCGCTGGCTCCGCTGGAGAGGCTCTTCTCCACCCTGACTCCTCTTCTTTCCGCCTCGCACACTCCCGATGGCACGGCAGGCAAAGACGGGAGCATCGGGCACTGCTTGTCGGGGGCAGATCAACCCCAGCCCTGTCCCTGGAGGTGCCGCCACTCACAGAGCGCCGCTTGCTCGCGTCCCACACGCGGTCAGCAGCAGCAGCAGCCCCAGCCCAGCAGCTGCGAGGACGGGGCGATGCACTGCAGAGACCTGGTGGCTGTTTGAGCTAAGGTTTCAGCCTTGTCCAGAGTACGCAGAAAAGCTACCGGAGGCTTGCAGCGTCCACCCCGGGTGGAATGGGGAGGTGAGGGAGGGCGAGGAGGGAAGCACGCTTTGGCTGGCCGGGTTTTCCTCTGTGTGCTGGGTGATGAGTGCCTTCGGGTCCCCTCAGAGGCTCTGGCTGCGCAGCTCACCGCCAATTTGGGCACAGCAGCATCCTTAGAAACCTGCTGCTGCCCTTAAACATACCACTTAGCTCCCTGGTGTTTTCCAAAAGGCTTCACGTGGTGATTTCGCTCCCATCTCGGAGCAGCATCTGCCATTCTGATTAAATACAAACCCAGAGCCCTTGCTCGCCGCAGGGGCTGCGGCACCCGTGGGAGGCAGAGGTACCCGTGGGAGGCAGAGGTGTGTGCCACTCCCAGCGCCGGCTCTGCCCCCTCTCCGCTGCCATCTGCCCTGGTGTGTCCTGGCCTGCAGTCACAGTCTGCAGCACATTGCAACCCCCTTCACGCTCAATTAAGACACATTTTTGCCTGATCAGCGTTCTGGTCTCTGAGCGTAGCTGCCCGCTGCTGTGCTCCGACGTGAGGGAGCCAGGGAGTTTGCCCTTCAGGGAGCTCGCATCCTGCGGTGTTTTGGAGGGGCAGCGGGAGTTTCCTGCCGTGGGGAGCTGGAGCCCCAGGTGAGCTGCCCTGTGGCACTGCTTTGTAGCGCTGCAGGCGGCTCCGGGTGTCACAGGCTGCTGTCAGCCGGCCAGCGTGCTGGAAGCAGACCTGTCAGGAGCCCCGTGATGGCCTGCTGAGCCCCCCTCCCCGCGGATCTCCCCTTTATTTCAGCCCCGTTGCTCTCAAGCTCCCACACCTGCTCTGCCACCCAGCGAGGAGGCAGCTGCCCAGGCTCCATGGGCAAGAAAGGCTTCAGCGGCTCCTGCACCGTGCCAGGAGCCCGAGAGATGTCCCGGACCTGCTGCAGGGCCTGCTGCTGGCGTGAGCAGTGGCTTAGGTATCCAGCATTTTCTTCCCCTGTGGCTACCTCATTGTGCTCAACAGAAATAGAATTTTAAAAGAAATCCATCTGGATTTGAGACACGGGGAAGAGGGTGTGGAAAGGTGGCTGCTCCTGAGCAGCACCTGCTCTCCATTTGCTACCAGAGTTTAGTAGTTACTTCCATTGCTTTAACTTGCTCCGTTTGCTGCAACAAAAGAGACTCCGAATTCTGAAAGGCAAGTTTCAGTGCTTTTTTGAGAAGTAGACCTCCTTAAGATGCCTGGAGTTAGTCTCTCAGAATAACAGAACATTCTTTAAAGTATTAATCAGATTATTTTAATAGTTCAACGCCCTGGGCAGTAACAGCTGGAGCAGACAGGAAGATCTCCAGACTGAGGGCTTCCCTTAGGACTCACCTGCCCTGACCTCAAGAGCCATGTTTAAGGGCTGCCACGTTTCAGGGCCACCCATCTGCTGTTTGCAGCAGTAACTGTGGTGTCCTGGATCCAAACAGTACCAGTTTTCACAGATCCAGCTTCAGAGTGTTGAGGGCACAGCAGCCACTGCTTCGCTGTGGGACACATCCCTCCCCAGGAGACCCAGGCAGCTTTGGGCAAAGCCCTGACGGACCTCCCTGCAGTGTGGTCCCCACCTGGGGCTGTGGGGTGTCCTGGCCCCGTTGTGTAAATGTGAACACAGGTTTGTCTGGGTCCGGCTCTCACCTGTGGATCCCTCCGCAGCTAACACTGAACCAGATCTGCAGTGACTGAACACAAGGGAGAAGCACGTGAGCTGAAAAGGCCAAGTGTTCGTCAGGCCCTGGGGGAAAAAATATCAGTGACCAGTGGGAGATTCAAACACCAGATACTGCTTAACTTACTGGCACAGAGGTTCACGGACTGGGAGCTGAACCAAAAGCAAAACTGTGGCTGCACTGTTGGGAAAGACAAGGGTTATAAGCTCTCATAAGAGCCTCCCACAATCTCACTTTCATCAGTTAGGATAAAGAAAATATACAGCCTAGCTGACAGCAACTCTTTACTGCTCAGGGAAACAAATAGCGATTGCAAGTGGGAATGACGGACAGACCAGAAATGTGCTTTCCAGGGCTGAATAGAGCTGTTAAGCAGCATCTGAAGGGCTTGAGCAAAGGTGATTAAAGAAGATGCTATCTCCCAACCCTAGCAGACTACAAAAGGTGCATTTTCAGTGGCTAAATTCTGAAACAATTATGGCCTAGAGTGTAGTCAGGTTATTTCTTATCTTTCTGATGGCCTGCTGGCAAGATCTGTTTTCTTAAATGAGGTTTGTAATGTCTAATACTTCCAAGGAAAGGTGGTATTGCTGCTGCAATGTGTGTGGTAGTGAGGATCAAAATAAACATAGCAGGCATTGCTAAAACTGCATAGGCTTATAATTAATATCCCATTCCTCGGGGAGATGGTATTTTCATTTCGGTGGTGGAAGGACTTGTTGCTTGTTCCGCAGGAGCACTGGGGGTTGTGCCTGCTCCACATTCCCCCTGTGCTTCCTCAGCACAGCCAGATTTGACATTTGCATCTGAATCGCTGCCTTTGTTTCTGCTGAGTTCTCCTGCGCTGCTCCTGTGGAGGGGAAGTCACTGCCCAAGGCTGTGGCAGTGCAGTGTGTCAGTGTGGTGTGTGTGGATGGGAGAGTGCTGACACCCAACCCATGCAGTGGTAGGTTCTATGGATGAGCTGATTCTAGGGACGTGGTGGGGTTTTTTCTCATCCTTGTCCTTCACCATCTTTGCCAACCACTTTGTTGTGCGTGTCCAAGATGGACACAGTGACCAAGTCCTTTGTTGGCACCATTCCTCTTGCCTGAGAAGATGATGAGCAGGTGCCTGAGGGTTTCCCTGAGCCCACCCATGCCTGAGGGCACACACCATTGTTGATCCTCCAGCTCAAAGTGAGAGAAACAGTGCCTCTGCTTTGGTGGTTCTGTGGAGATAAGCCCAAATTATTATTATTATAAACCACTTGATTGTGTGCCTTAGTGCAACACACACTTTTAGGAAGGCTGCTCTGTTAAATGTTTCTTTTTCTGAGGTCCTGAGAGCTTTCTTATGAGTAGTTTGTTTTCTCTTAAAAAGAAACACCACCTCTTTTGCCTTGCAGGGGCAGTGAATCCATGGCACTGCAGCTGAAGGGGTTTATTTCTTCCTACTAAACAGGAAACCTGAGCATTGCATTCAGGTAGTTAAAGTTCCTAACATGCCTCTGTCACACTGCTTATCTATGAGATGGGGAAAAAGGACAGCTGATGGCAAACAAGTGTGAATGGGTGACGTCCAGGAAGAGAGAAGAACAGGTTGCAGTGAGGAGGAAAGGCTGACTGAATGGCACAGGTCACCCTAATGCAGGTTTCCCAGCAGCAACAGGTCTCAGGAGTTTAACTGGTAGATGGTAAAGCCACAAGGAATTGTGATCTTCTGGGGGGCCCTTCAGGCAAAGCCTCCCCTTTCACTGCTCATCTCAGCCCCACAGAGCTGATCAGGGGGAGGACTGACCCACTGCCCTCAGCTGATTGAGAGGCTGCTGAGCAGGTACATGGAAAGGGGAGCCAGGGCTGGGCTCAGAGACCAACTAGGCAAGAGCTCTTTGGACTTGGTCTTTGTACCCACTGTACTCAGGAGCTTCCTGGCCTGGTACCTTCCGATGCATTGGGGTTTTGGGGGTAATGTATCTACATTTCTTTCCCACTCTCCCTTTGGTCAGACTAATAGTAGAGCATCTTAGACCATAGTAAAGACATCAGAGATCCATCAGAATTGGAATAGTGCTGTGGGTTTCTTGATGTTTTGTGGGGTTGTTTTTGGTGAAGCATCCAGGGAAGAGGGAAAAAGTAGGATATTCCAAAACAACAACTGTCCTGAAAAGTAGAGTGCTTCTGCTGCATTGCAGGCTGTTTCATGTGGCTTCTCTGACTACAGATCAGCAATGAAAGTGGAATTTACTAGGAATTGAAGTAGATAGTATGAATAAGAGACATATTGAAAGTTGTCTGTATTAGAGTGTGATGGGGCTTTGAGATAACTTTCCTGTCCTGACTGTTTTACTGTTCTTGTTTTCATGAGAAATCTTGATTGCTTTGAACTGCCTCAGGAAGTATATGCTGACTGTTCCTGTGACCCTGGAACCCCTTTACTGAAATATCAGTTGTCAGGCTGGAAAAAGCCAAACACTAAAATCCATCTAGAAGTTCACATCTCTTGGCAGGCAAAAGCATGAAACTGGAATACTTTTGGGACCTGAGAAGGAAGCTTGTCTTTGCCTGTATCTTTAGTTACAGAGTCTAAAGGTCATAGCTAGGAACTAGTTGGCTACTTGGCACAGACTATGCAAAGTCTGCCTTGATGCAACTGTTGGTTCAGGCCAGCAGTGTCTGTAAAGCATCTGACTTGCAGGATGCTTCACTTCTGAAAAGTAGCACTTTGTTCCAGCTCCTGACACCAGGGCAGTCACTGTAGAGTAGTTGTGATGAAAGTAATGAGCCCTCTGTTTGGACAAATCCTTCCTGCTGCCCAGAAAAGGGTTGATGGATATGACAGCTCTTCCCAGTTTGACTAACCTGTTGTTAAGCACACAGGTGGGTTACAAGAGTTGAAAGCACTGGAGGTCCAGTCCCTCTGCCTTGGAAACCAGCAGGAATTTTGACGTCACCTTCAGTGGGAACTGTTTTGTCCTCAGCCAGACAACAGCCTGAACTTACACCAAGTGCTTTGCATTGTACTGAAAAGGAGCTGGATCTCTAACAGTACCTCCTCTGCAAGGTCTGATCTATTCCTCTTTGTTGCCCCTGTCAGATGCTGCTTCAGAAATTGGTAGTTCATTGTCTCTGTAGGCTTAAGGCAACTGATGATCAAAGCGCAGGTTTTGTTATTTGTTTGCCCTAATAAATATCTTAAGGCAGATACAGAACTCTGTAAGGAGGGGGAGGACCCAATTGTCAATGGAAGGTTATGCTGGGATAGAATCAGTGATTCTCCCTTCATGTTCTCAGTAAGCCAGGTGATTGCAACGTGCTGCGAGAGAAATGGTGACTTTGAGGAAATCCAAGATTTTGGCTCACAGGAGCTGTGGAGTTTGGAGCGTGGCTGCTGCACTGCCACTCCAGCACTGCTCATTTACTCAGCACAAATGAACCACAGGATCAGAGTGAAAGAGCTCAAAGAAGAGGAAGAAGGAGTGAGTGGGTAATCTCTGTCAGTCAGTCAGTCAGAACAGTCTGGGAAGGAACAAGATGAGATGATACTCGAGCTGCTGGTCCACCACGTGGTCATCTCCTTCCTGCAGTAGTGCAGTATGGTCCACAGGTGATGAGTCCTGTGTGTATGAGGACACGTTCATCATGTTCACCCTCGGTTGATTACAGGATTTGAGTCACATACCTCTCATAAATGTAGCAGGGAAGTCTTGTGGTCGGATTTCAGAGGTGGGGCCTGAAAGACACATGGAAGACAGTTTGTTTTATTAAAGGGTTAAGTTCTGTATGCCTACTGAAGGAGGGCTGAGTGTTTCATGCAGGCGAGAGGTATCCACAGCTGTCTTCCTGCTCGAGGCTGAGTGATGGGCATCACAAATCCCAGGGGGCTCTCAGCAGGAACAGGACAAACATCCTCTGCTGATGGTTGGAATTTGAAGGAGATCAAAAGTAGACAGTGTGTGAAGTGTATTAATTAAGGGGGTTTCAGCTGTGACGGGGAATAAGGATGCAATTAAAGGTGCAGATCTTGTTGCACCTTCTTATTTCTAATGCTGGGTAAGTACAGTTGCCTGCCACTCTCACACACGGATGAATGTGTTGTCCTGACTCTCAGATGAGGTGCAAGAACCTCTTCCAAGACCTATACTAGTGCCTAACACCTCGTCCAGAGAGAGGGACAGGTCATAACACCCTGGGACATGGAAGATGAAAAAGTGCTCTGAGATCATGTAGTCTCAGCAAATAAGAATTGCTCAGTGAAGTCTATTTAGAGCTGTTTGCCCAGCCTGTTTCTGAGCCTCCCCAGTGACAACACCTGTTCCCATGAGATTCCCACTTGGATTTTCTCCAGTGCAGGTGCACTGAGGCTCGCTGTGACTGGCATTCAAGCTGTGTGAGTACATATGGTAGGAGAGCAGCAGTCCCTCAGCAGTACCCTGGGTTAAGCCTAAAGTCTGGAACATGACTTGCTTATAAACACCAAAACCAAGAGAATTGCACAGTTTACTTCTGTTTGCTCAGAGGAACAAATCCTCTCCACTTCCCAGCCGAAGTGGTCAGTAAAGGCCACTCAGTTGGCTGCTCAGGGACAAGTGACCTGCATACAGATGTGATTGCTCTGCAGAACAGTCTTCCACTGATGAAGGCTGCTTCTCTGTGGGTACTTGTTTTTATGTCTATAGCTCAGAAACAAGCCAAAACGTGGGCAGGGCAAGAGGGAACATGCTGCAAGTCATGTTGGAGACCATACTGATCACGGTGGGAGTCAGTGCCACTTACTGGTCACATTGGTATTCAATTTTTCCTAACAGCTTGCAAAAAGAGAAAGTGCTTTTGAATTGCATTCATGACTTAGGTGAATAGTGACCAGACTGGTGAATGTGTGGAGGTAGTATATCACACCTTTAAGAGTGCCAGGAACATTTCCCACTAGCTAGCTTCATTGAATCTGGAAGTGGAGTTGACTTGCAGACTTGGTAAAACATCCTGGGAATGGTCCCTTCTTTCTTACTAAGACAAGAAGGAAAAACTTGGTGATGGTACTATTATGTGGTGGGGCACAAAGAATGTGATTATTCAAGAGCAGAAGCATCTCAGTGAGCTCAAGAACAGAGGGATCAAAAGGAGAACTTGCTGCTTTGACTGGGGCCCTGGGTTTAGACTGACTGAGGTACCTGGGACCTGATAGAGGAGATGCACTTTGAAGCACTATGGATTTTTCCAGATGGGAATACTGTACTTGGATACACAGTATCAGGAGAATGAAATTCATATTTAAAAGTTGCATCTTTTGATGACTGTGGCCCATGATGTCTTTTAAGGTGGGTGCAGAAGAGTGTATGCTTACATTCAGGGGAAAAGTGGTGAAGGAAAAAACTCTGCAGTTTGCATTTAATGTGAATTTGCCACTTCTTAGCAACACTGAAGCAAAAAAGACCTAATAACCAAAATGTTAACAACAGACCTTTTTCAAGTTATAAATTCTTGAAACCACAGAGCTTTTCCTTCACCCATCTTTATGCATGTAGCTGAGTGCGTAATGAATGACAGTTTCTCTAAGGTATTCCCTAATCATTACCATATTCTGTGGAGACCAGTTACAGCATCGTTATCATCTCTTATGAACACGTTATGTCAGGTTAATAATGGTTGCAGTGGGAAAGTGTGATCCAGCCCTCAGAAGCCCAGATCTTGCTAATAGTCCTGTAAATGACTGAAAGTACATGAGTTATCTTACTGAGTTCATTTGCCTCTTAATTTTTAAGTACCACCTTGAAAAGCAGATTCAAGCAGCATATGTAGAAATTCTGCTTTGTGCTGTTTTTAAGACATGGCAGGAATTCAGATCATCCTCCCTGAAATATAAACACTGTGCTTGCCACAATTTGTAGGAGAGATAAGTGCTTTCACTTGAAAAGAAGAATTTCTCTTTTATGGTTTTCGGAAGTCATAGTGGTCAACATGGTGAAGGGTCTGCTTTCCTCCCCTTCAGAAGAGCTGGTGTTGCTGTTCTAGTCCTCTGAAGAGTGTATTGGGATTGCAGAGACCTTGGAGACAGCTGCCCTCAGGAGTGCATTGTGGTACCTTGCAAGCACTCCTATCCTTGTCACTCTGCCAGGCTGTCTGAGGGGAAGCCCATTAGTGCTGGGGTGGGGAGCTCCGAGGAGGGCGTGGACATTACAAGGTGTGATGTACATGGCCCAGTTTCCCGTGTGCCAAGATCAAGGTCCAGGAAAACGGGGTTTGAAGCATGGTGATATTAAATGGTGGCGTCTGTTTCAGTAGAAAATCAAATTGCCTGGATAAACTAGTCTGTTCTTTAGGAAGTGGGCACCGAAGATACTGGAATGAACAGTCGGAGCATTCACAGTGATCCAGTTCCAGACTGAGGGCTGCAAGTCTTCCAGCTCACACTTTACACTGTTTTTTTCAAGCTGGGTAATTTTGCCCCACTCTGAGCTGGGACTGCACTTGCTGCAGTTCCTTCTGACAGGTGCTGCTTGTGGCATGCAGTGGCAACCAGGCATAGTGCCCAGAGGCTGCTGTACCTTGCCACAGTGTGGTCCCTGTGTGTGAAGCAAATCTCATTTGTACTTGAGGATGCTCAGCCTCTGGGATGCTTCAGCCAAAACTGGTTGAAAAAGAGCAGATGCATTCCTCTGATGTTCTTGCAAATGCGAACAGCAGCCTATTTCTCTGGAGTAGCTGAAAATGTTATGAAAGGCTCTGTTTAATATTGTCTGGGATAAAATGTCTTGTCGAGATGTTTCTCCTGTACCTTTCCCTTCCTCCCTTCCTCTTAGTGGTCCCCACACCCCACCCTGCCTTTGTGCATGCTGAAATGTGAGCCCTAATGGAAGTGTCAGGTAGGAGGGGAGGAAAGAGGCGGGTGAGCGTCGGGCTTAGGGGTGAGTCCAGCAGAAAGTAATCTCTTATAATCCCTGGAAAATGTTATTTCAAAGCAAAAAGTTGTAAAGAAATCTAACAGCCCTATCCCATGAAATGTAAACCCATCTTCAGCATTAGATGGATGTGCAAGGTTTATCAGAATGTGAAGGCTCCTTAATGCACAGCAGTTAACACCATAGATATTAATGCTCATAAATACATCCAAAGGAAAGTTGAGTAGTAATTGTTGTGGGAATCAAAACTTCAATGTTTTAAGACTTCTGTTAAATTGATGGGTTTGGTCCCATTAACCACACAGAGACCTGCACAGAAACCAAACATCAAAGAGCACGCAGAAGTGTTTTTTGTTTCTTCTGTGAGTACTGCTACAGCCTCTAAAGTAAGAGGGGGGAATTGAAGGAGGAGCAGGGAGGGGAGAAGATCTTTAAATGGTTTTGAAAAAATAATCCTTGCTCTAAAATTACTGCCAAAATTTCCTCACAGACTAATTCCTTGCAGCTGAGCTGCAAACCTCTATGAAAATAGGGGTTTACAGTGGAAACACTGACTAACTATAGCTGTGCAGTCCCATGAATAATGATGGCCTAATTATGCCCTATGATTTACCAAGACCTGCTTTCTCTGTAGCTCATGAGCTTCTGCTGGTTGCTGGTTTGGGGAGCGAGGTCTTTTTTTTCTTGACTGTGGTTTGCTTCTCTTTGTTCATATTATGTTGGCACATAGTTTTTAAAAAGCTTTTCTCTGAAGGGAGCTGGGCAGACAGCTATGATTAAGTATGAAATGATTGGTTGAGCTGTTTGTCAAAGTTATAAATAGGATACCACACAAACCCAACACTAATCTCACTGAAAGACAGATACTGGCAACATTTCTTAGTCATCTGTTCCTGACGCTCAGGGGAGAACAGCTACACTTCCTCTGGTAAAATTTTGGGCATACACACTATGAACCATGCTGAGATCTAGCAGGGCATTGGAATTTTAAATGTTCATCCCAGTTTAAACCTGGTCCTCTGGATCACCCCTCTGTGGTGGGGGTGAATTGTTTGATGTTTGTGGAAGGAAAGATCTGTTCACGAGACAGTTGTGGCAGGACCAGGCTGGTGTCCTCATCTCCTCCTACCCCTGGGTTAATTTTAAGGGCAGAAGGTCTCTCTGGATAACGTTTGCATCTTCAGGTTTACAGACAGACTTCTATAATCTGCTTTTGGAAGATCAGATGGAGGCATAAAAAGAGGAGCAGTGGTGCAGGTTTCACCGACGTGCTTCTGCAGCCAGAGGGGAAAGGCAGCATATTGAATTCCTTCTGCTGCAGATCTTGCACACAGTGGCCAAAGGCTTCAGCAGACTCCAGCCTGGATGCTGGTGCTTGTCCATCCAAGTCCTGCATCAGCTGCATTTGTTTTGTTAGAGTGGAAGTCTGCAATTTCACGTTCCCACAAGATGACCCCATACTTGCCATTTGCTTTCATGGTGCCTCAAATTGTAGGAAAGGGCTCCACAGCTCAGCACTTCTGCTGCTAGCCAAAAACACGCATGAGACAAATAAAGCAGAGCAACAGCTGAAGAAGAACTCAGGGTTTCTGGGGCTGAGAAAAGCTTCAAATTGCAAAGTGAAAAAGCCCACATCAACCAGAACTTGCCCCTCCAATCCTGCACCTTCCCACATCCCTGCCAACACATACAGTAGAGAGCTTTAGAGGAAGTATAAGCACTCCCAATTTATGGCACAAGTCAACAACTCTGCATAGGTAAAGTCTTCTAAATTTTTACAAAAATCTAAAAAAGGATGATCTTGAATTTGTGAGTTCAGACAATTTGTTACATGCATATTTTTAATTTTGAGGAGTGTACAGGCATTTATGGAATTTAAGATTAAACCTAAGTTTTAGATATTTAGGCATAGGCATTTTGTTTTTGCAAACTAAGATTCAGATCTAAAAACTATGTTTAATAACTATCTAAAAACAAGGTTTTTCTGCAAGCTCAGGAGTCATTTTCATTTTTACCAGCAGTCATAGTGGTTGAGGGTTTTTTAGTTTGTTTATTTCCCCTTTTTGCTAGAGAGCAAGACCCTTCTTGGCTGCAGACATCCTCCTGCAGGAAGGGGGTGAGCTGCCCCCGGCGATGTCTGTGGCTGTGCCCAGCAGGAGGAGGCAGCCCACAGTGCTCCCCAGGGCGAGCTGGGAACCAGGAGGGCACTCATCGAGGTGGGCAGCCGTGCCAGCCCCCTGGTGCACCATGCCCAGCCTCCTCTGCTGTGGGACATCCTGCTCATCTCAGAGAGGGTGGCAGAGGGGTAAGAAATCAGGGGGGGCTTGCAGGAGCCATGGGTTGGACATGGGGCTGAAACTCAGAAAGGTGGTTGTCACAGTTTCCACACCAGTGTCTACAGCTGGAGCAACTTCGGTGGGGTTGAAAGGAAAGGTGTTCTAATTGCCAACTTCCCCATGAGAGGTTAATCCAGATTTGTTCTTTGCACTGAAGTGATTGAGACCAGCCACAAGCACTCCCCATTCTTGACCAATAGTTTTACAAGCTTGCTGGAAGCTCTTCAGTCTCTTTATCCCAGACTAGCTCCAAGTGCAGTGCCACCCTTTTCCTTGCAGAACTTCAACAGAGGAACTGGAAAGGCCTTTTGCTTCTGTCCAAACCCTTTCTCAAGTTCCTGACATGGATTATATGAATTATTGCCCCCAATTTTTTTTTAATGGAGAATAAACCAAAAGCCTTCACCTCTTTAAACTTCTTAATGCAAACTGCATCTTTAATCCTCAGTTTACTACCCAGATTCCTTTTCCAGTCTGATCCTTCTGGCAGCAAGCTGCCAAGGCTCGAGGAAGAGCTGACAGTTTCTCCAGTAGATATTTTTCTGAGAAGTTGGGGGAAAAAAAGATTCTGCTTAATGAATTGCTTTGACTCTTATGTAGCAACATATTTATGTTGTTATAAAGCCTGCAATGAAGCTGCATCTGATAAGAGTGATAGGTTTCCAGTTTGATCTTATTTTAGATTGCAGCAAACTGAGGATAAAAAGACTCTTTGTTCCAAGAAGAAAAAACAGAACCAAACATCTGGTGAGAAGCTGATGTGCTCAGGACAGCTCTGAAAGAGGTTGATAGTGATGGATTACGACACACAACTTCAATACATCCCCACAAGTGTTATGTGAAGAGACAAGATAATTCTTCCCTTGTCTAAGATTCGTTTTAAGAGTTTTCTGTTTTTCAGAGAAGGGGAGAGGAAAGACTGTAACAGTGAACTCCCTGTGTGTTTCTCTATGATCCTTACAACTGGTCTAGTCTGAACTGAAGGCTTCCTTTGGGATTGATTTATTTGGAGAGTTAATTGTAGACCATGTCCTGGCTCCCTTTCATAATGGATCACCTCCTTCCCTGGAGCAGACCTCCTCAGGAGCGCCCTCGTGGTGGGTTTGGTGCCCAGAAGAGGATCTGAGGAGCGCTGGATTCGGTGTGTTCTGTCAGTTCTTTTAGCCAGAGGTCCTTCATTTCTTGTGGCACATGTGGATTTGGCCCTTGTTCTTTCATTCCTCTCTCAACCGCAGAAAAAGATATTTTCTACTGCAAATTATAAAGCATTTCCTCTACTTTGTCCTTAAACACAGGCTCGGATCACTGCACCCTGTGCTCATTCCTGCACAGCTCAGAGACATAGTCAGGCCCGTGTAGCTAAGGACAGATCCAGGTCCTGAGAGAAACTGGAGGAGCAGAGTGCTGGGAAGGGGTGTTCTGTTTCATTCAGGAAGACACACCAAACCCCAAAGGAGCAGTGCGTGGGTGAAGTCCTTTCGTGCAGAGCTTCTCAGTAAGAATCAAGTCTGTTGTCAGCACTTGTGACATTTTCTCTGTTCCCTTCCTCTGGGCAGTTTGCCACTGTAACATACACAGATGACATTAGGATTTTCAGACTGTCATTTCTGAAGGCACTCTTATCTACTCTGTACTTAGAATTTTTCCAGGACACGGAGGTGGCTCTTTCCCCTCTGTTAATTAACTTTTTTTGCCCATGTTTGCCTGCCTTATAAATTCCTCTGACATCAGGGTCTAGGATTAAACAAATTGATACTGCACTTCCAGTGTGTGAGCTTGACACTGAGCTGACAGCCTTGGAGCCTGAAGTATTGTGACACATGAACAGAGCAAACACAGAGGAAATGGCTGTTCAGCCTCCTTGGCACCCTCCTGCCCCATTCCCTGGGAGCCAGGCTCCTGGCTGGAGCAGCCTGTGTTGGTGGGAAGCAGGGCAGTCCCAAAGCCCTCCCACCCATCAGGGTTTTTCTGCTCCAAGGGTGCCAGTTGTGGCATTTCTCAGAAGTACCTGTATTTATTCGCTGTGTCAGGTTTTCACTGTAATGCAATTGCAGAACAGTGCTAACCTGGTAGGGAGCCAACTCTGTGCAGTAGCCAGATTAAGTTGTCTTATTTCGTTAACAGTATTTTGATAGTTTATTAAATCCTGGTAGAAGTGGAAAGATAAGGAGTGGAAAGAACAAATCTTGTGGATTATCTGCTCTTGGTTGTTCACTTCTGTTGGTATAATCCTGGTCTGAATGATGAGCTGTGGGAACAAGCATTTAGTAGTGTGCTATTGTTTCATCTTAAACACGTGGGTTGCTTTAACAAAATAAGCATATTCTTTAGCTATTTTTTTCCAGTTTGCTGTTTTTATCACTGATGTGGAACGAGGAGCTTGTTTTCTTTATCTGGAATGAAAACGTTATTTCATCTCAGATAGCACTAGCTATTTGATCAGCCTTCAGATGGTAAGGCATTCTAAAAGCTGCTGACGTTGGACAAATTCAAACCTGTGGTGTGCAGCTTGAAAAGCCTTCATGCCCTTGTTATCAGTCCCCCGAGATACTCAGCTACTCCCTCAGCAGTGGTGGAGAGAGATAAGAGTTGACTGTGCTAGAGCCAAATCCCTCTTGCTGTGCTGACACTGGGAGGCAGCAGGGCTGTGTGTGGGGTCATGGGAGTGGATGCAGCAGGGGAGACAGTGCCTGCCTCTTCCCACAGCCCTTACAGGTGTGAGCTGTGGCACTGCTCTCTGCTGGCCTTGGGCAGACTGAGATTAACCTGGGTCTTGCCACGTAGCACTGAGGTCCATGAGTGGTTCTTTCAGGGTGTTGGTGAAGCAGACATCTTCTCTCTGGCTCTCCTCTCCCCTTTGCTGTGTTAGCTCCCAGTCCAGCTCATCTGAGATGCCCCCTGAGTCCATGGCAGGGTGTAGCTGGGAACCAGCCACACTTTGCCACCTCTGCTTCTCCTCCTGAAAGTGCTTCCTTGTACGGAAGTCCAGGAAAACCAGGACTTCACATGAGCACGGTTCTTCCTCCTAATTCTGCCCCTGGTGTCTGGGCCAGCCCACAGCCCTGCCCCACCGTGCAGGTCCTCAACCCATGGTGCCACAAAGACCAGGGAGAACATGGTGCAGTGCATTTGGGTCACAGTGTAAAGGTTTGCTGTACAATACTCGATATTCAGGCCTGCTGTGACTCCCCTGATGTTTGTGCAGAGCAAAGCCAAAAATGACGATACTCTTAATACACAATCAGGAAATAGAAGATACTGTATTTTGCCAACAGCTGACTGCAAATCAAAGGAACAGCCTGCACAGCTGACATCTGCCTTTGCAATATGGGGAAATAACTGATTTGCTCTGTCTTGAGTAGAGCAGTCTGGGCTCTGGTTCAGTTTGATGTCAGCAGATACCACAGCTGGGAGACCAGCTGCATGCCCAGACACCTTACCTGGGTATTTTGGGGTGTAGGTGTTGGGAAGCAACTTGCCAGCTGATGTTTCTCAGTACATTTAGAATGAAAAGGCCATGAAGAGCTCTTCCTAGGATGGTCAGTCAGGACTGTCTCCTAGACTGAATATTTTTTGGTTATGCCTGTTTCCTCTTAGGAGTTACCTGATTGGGATTCATGATAGCATCATAGTACTAGTGCTGGCTGTACTGCCAGTTACTTATCAGCACATGCTAAATCTTGTTTTCTTTAGAGATACATATTTCAAGAGAGATGGAGACAGGAACCCCCTGAAGGAGGAAAATCTGGGAGGCATAAGGAAGGGGATTTATTTTCATTGTGCTACCTCTTGATAAGGTATTTTTAACATCTGTACCACCTCCAGGCTCATTTTGTATCCGTTGCAGGCACTCTGACATGGTTAAGAAGAAGAAAAAAGAAAACCCAGGGTCTAAATCATGCTGGTTTGTCCTCAGTTCCTGACTGTGATGCTCATTAGCCTGGATGGGATTTAGGTGTGAAGAGGGAGAGGCCAACAGAAGGTAATGCCTGCCAGGGACAGTAGGAGAGGACTGGAGCTCCTCAGCTGCCAGGTGCTCTCAGGCTCACTGGCTGCACCTGGCCAGGGTCTCTGTCCTGGTGTCCCTGCCATGCCTGGCAGGGATGTCTCAGCAGTGTGGCACTTCAGCAAGCCTGACTGCCTGAGATGTGTCTGCCCAGAAACCCTCAAAGAGGGATTTTGGGCTGGAGTTGTCCTGGCATGGGGGGCTGGCCTGAGGCTTGGACCATGAGCTGAATTGTTGGAACAGTTTGGAGAGTGGGAGGATGGTTACAGATATGAGGGAAGAATTATGATGGATTTATCACAGCCTGAAATAAATTAACCTCTGGGAGGAATGATTTTGTAATAATTTGCATTTAGATACTCTGACACATCCAAATAACCCCAAACCTTCTGCAAACATTGCAATTAATTCAATCTCCAACATCCTGTGAGAGGGATAGAAATAGCACTATTTACATGGTTAAAGGAGCCACGGACTCCTCTCTCAGGAGGGCATTTTACAGCCCTGGGACTGCCCTCCTGTCTTGTTTCTGTGGCTGACAGAGCCTCGTGGTGTGGAGTGAAATGCAGGAGCAATGAAGAGCTGGGCAGGTTCTCTGGACACAGTGAGGTGAGGTGCTGTGCCTCCCGGTGTGTCCCACCCCACAGCCTGTGGCAGGCACAGCCGGGGCTGAGGGGAGCCCCGTGGGTCAGGGCAGGGAGGCCGGGAGCACACAGGGCAGGGAGGGAGCAGGGAGCTGAGCCCTGTTCATCAGCTCCTGTCAGTGGTGGCTGCGGGCAGGGCTATTCCCCATGCAGGGACCCTGCCACGAAGTGGCCTGGCTCCATCCCTGAGCGGGAAGTGGACGAGTGATTTAATACTCAGTACTCTTGAGGGCAGTAATGAATTTGGTAGCCAAAATGATCTGCTAACCCAGCCAGCTCAGAGGGTATTTGAAGGACAGTCCAAGCCTGTAGCCAGGCAGTGTGATATTTTCTTGTCATCAGTCTTCTGCCTGTTCCTTTCCACTGCAGGGCAGTTGATCATAAATGAGATTTTTGTTGGATGCTGTTTTCATGCATGCTCTACCCTGTTTCCATTTCCAAGGGACAGTGAAGTCGGTGGGTTACATCCCAGCCCAGCTTCTGCAGCCTTTGCAGAGCTGGCTTTTCCAGGGAGACCCAGGCTGAACCACACATTGTGACTGTGAAAGGCTTGGGCAAAGTGAGAGCTTTTGGAAGGGGAATGGAGCATCTCAAAGAGCATCTTCTTTTACTTAAAATTGTTTTTTAAATCTGGAGTGGTTAGGGCAGTGTGGAGCTCATGTTATCCTCGCCATCGAGTGCTCCTTGTGCACCTCCGTGTTCCACTGCCACACCTGCCCAGCAATGAGGTTGCAAGTCAAGGGCTGGGCAGAGATCATTGGTTTTCAACTGCAGACCCATTTGATGGTGTAAATCTCTTTGGGCCTGACACAGAGATGTCCTGAGTTGCTGGGAGTGTATCTTCAAGGGGATTTGAGCAGCCCCTTCCTTGCTGCCAGTTTGGTTTCTGTAAAGCTCTTCCAGGGTCTGGGAGCGTGGGCTCTGCAGCAGTGGTGAGCAACAGGCCAGTTGTATATAGGGAGCATTTCTGTGACGCAGCAGAGAGAGAACAAACCCTTCATTGTGGAGATTTACTCCTCGTCCAACACCTCTGACTCTCCATAAGTATCTGCAGATAGTCACCTGCCAAGGGATCCCAGAGGTATTTATAGTGCAGCTTCAGCAATGATACAATGGCAAGTTGGCAAACAAAGGGACTTTGAAATATAAGGAGAACAAAAATACGGTCTTGGGTGTGCTATTTTGGAGTCAATAGGAGGAGGTTGAATAATAATAGTGAATGTTTCCAGGGTGGGTCAGGTTAAAAAGCAGAGAAAGCAGAGCATGTTCACAGTGTTGTAGGACTGTTCAGTGTACGCTGAGTTTGAATTGCAGAGACAAATAATAAAAACTTTGCTTCCCACTGAGATGGAGTGTGCTGGTGCTGAGTGCCACACACACCTGCTGAGTACCTTACAAACACCTGCAGAAAGCGAAGATAAATGCTACTTCAAAAGGGATTGAAACTGCTCTGAGTTCAAGCATTGAAAGCATTCTATATTCAATTCATAAAGTTGTATAAAATCAAGCGATTTTGTTACAGGTGTGACTTTTCCTTTGCTTTCTGCCCGTTTTTTTCCTGTCCCTTTCCCCTCAGTGCTGGCTGGCTGGGGGTGACTCAGGGCTCTGTTCATACAGCATGGTGTTGGGCTGGTGCCATCCCCCTGAGACACCCTCTGGATGACACCTTGCCTGGGGTGGGAGCAGGGGCTTTGTCTGAGCATGTCACATTTTAATTAATGCCTCACACGCTGCTGCTCCTCAGTGTCCCTCAGGGAGCTCAGGCACAGCACAGGGCTCTTCCACCGCTCTCTGCTCCTGGGGGCAGTCCTACCACACTTGACCCCTTTCCTTGGTTTCTAAAGCCTGGGCAGGCAGCTTTGATGAACATGTTGGTGTCTGCTTTGCAGGGATGTCCCTGTTTGCTCTCCCATTTTCAGGCAGGTCTCCTGCCCAAATCCAGCTGGCAGCAAGCCGGGAGATGGGAGATGACCCAGCTTCCCACTGCTTTGTCTCAGTTTCCCAGAACAGGGTGTTTGTAAAGGGCTGTCTGAGGCTTCGGGTGACCCTGCCGGCCCTGGTGGGTGATGGTGCACAGGGGAGTGGTGGGAGTGCTCCTGCCCTTGGGTTCTGTCCATTGCAAGGGCTTTGTGCAGGACCAGGACCTCACCGGCAAAATTCACCAGTGACCAAGGTGGTAAAGGCACTTCTGGGATCCATTTCCTTGTTGATCCACTTCTCAGACAGGCTTTGTCCTGAGGGCAACCAGGGGCTTCATGGAAGGGGACATCTCACAGTAAAACTGCTGTCCACAAGCCTTCCATCCTTGCCTGTGGCAGCAGAAATTGGACGGAAAAGGCTGGACAAAAAGAAAGTTTTTAATTTGCCATGACAGGAATCAAAGGCTTGTCTTGTCAAAAAATTACAGCTCCCTTTTCCTACATGTCTGTCATATGTCAGCAGCCCTCACGCTGTAGAGATAAATGCAGCTTTACTGAAAGGAGCCCAGGGAATGATTCAGAGCAATCCGGTTTGTGAGGGCAGGAGAGGCTCAGGCAAGCGCCGGAGCTGAACTGGCATTTGGGGTGGCAGACGTTGAGCCACATGATGTTTATATTTGAGTTTTCATGTTGAAGCGAGTTGCTGCTGTGGCTGCTGCTCTGGAGGTGTGGTGCAGAGGTACCTGTGCCCCTGTGGGGACAGCATGGGTGCCGTGGGAGATGGCAGCCCGTGGAACACACCGCCCTCCTGGCACTGGCTCAGCTGGGAGCACAGCACGAGGATGGTGACGGGAGTTGTTCTCCTACAAAAGTTGGTGAGCTGCAGTTCCATCACGCAGACAGGAAGACTGCTCTGCTGGTGCAGATGTCCCCAGTAACCTGTTTTCTAAGGGCAGACTCACCCCAGGCCCTGCAGAGGTAGCTCCAGGGGCTGTCTGTGAGCAGGGATCCAAGGGCCAGCAAAATGCAAACTCATCCCACGTGGCTTCTGCCTAAAGTGCATCAACTACAGAGCACTCCTGTCAAAATTGCTCCTAGGCAGCTGATGTCATGGCTATCACAAGGGTAGGACACGTGCCCAGTTTCAGAGACCCCTTGCCATTCATTTGCTAAGGGCTTTATCCTGGAAGTAACTAAGGACCTTAATGGACCTCTGGAGACTGTGCAAGTTCAGCATTTGAAGCTGTTGAGACACATAAGATGAAACATGATTTTAAAGATACTTAGGCTCAGCCATGAGGCAACAGTCCTGTAAAGGTGCCAGCAAAATCATTGGCAGTCCCAATCAAATTATGTTAAGCATAGTATCTACTTGGTTATTGGTTTTTCTCAGTTCATGCTTGGAACAAGGGGATTTTTTATTCTTAAAAAAAAATAAATTATTTCATTCAACTGAATTATTGTTGCTGGGTAAGGAGAAACGTAGGGTGTGTTTGCAGGTGGATGTGTCTTTGTAAGGACTCATAAGAACTTTAGCAATTATTTTTACAATGTTGCTGACTATGCCTGTGCCAACTCTTACTTCTCCACAATAAAGAAATTGCAGAGGGCAGGAGGAGAGCCCGTACTGGGGAATTTTTCAATTTGACTGCAGAGTCCTCTTGCCCCTTCTGTTCTTCCCTATAGCAAAGGGTATATTCAATCAGTGATTGTCACAATAGCCTTCTTTGGGGTGGCCTTGTCTCTTTCTGGGAGTTAAATTTTTCCTTGAAACTTTCAATTTGTGGAGAGGGGAATTAGTCACCCAAATTCCAGGCATTCAGCACATTTTTGTCTTTTGAAAACTTCTCATTTGGTTCACCTCTCTGCTTATTGAAGTGCTTTGTACTTTTGGTAGGAAGGGAAACACTTTGGATTTGGGTTTCTTTCTTGACAAAGGAGTTTCAAACAGCTGTTCTAATATACCTGTTAAGTCTAATGGGGACAGCTAGTATGTCATTTAATTAGACTTCCATGTCTTCTGGGATTCTTCTAGGGGAGCGGAATTCTAGGACAGACTTTGAGCAGGAGACACTTGGATTTTCCTTCACTTTGCCCCATGTATAAATTTTCTCTCCTTCACTTTTCCTTCCCTCACAGTTAGCCGTGAGAAAACCACTCTATTAAAGCAGGATAACTCAAATAAGGGGGTGCATTTGGCACAAAGACCTCATGCAGATCCAAGTTACCACGTAGCTGGAACGTTTTTAAGCCGAGATTGTCAGGTGTGAAATCCTTCCTTTTCCAGGCCTGCCCACTAAACTACATTTTCTTTCATTTTAGGGGAGCACCTGCGGATCTGCCCACAAGGCTATACCTGCTGCACCAGCGAGATGGAGGAGAACTTTGCCAACAAAAGCCGAAGTGAATTTGAAGCCATGATGAAAGAGGCCGGTCGCTCCGTGCAGGCGACACTCACAGCGCAACACAGGAGCTTTGACAGTAAGGAAAACCTACCTGGCTCCCCCTGCTCGGGATCCAGTCACTCCTGACTTTTCCAAGCACTGCTGGAGCCAGGCGTTCATGTTTGACACACTTTTCTCTGCCCAACAGTTTCCATGAAGTATTGGCCTCCAAGAGTCATGCCCTTGGCAGTGTTTTTGTGAGACCTGGCCATTCTGAGAGCTCCATTTTAGAGCAGCCACCGAAGGAGGCTGACAGGCAAAGGTGTACCTTGGCACCAGAACTGCTTTTACAAGCACGGTGTGATGGGGTCTCACCACAGCAGGGTAACATCTGAGGCAGTGGTGTAAAACCTGGCACTGTGAGCCAAGCTGTACGTTGGGCTACATGGTAAAAGTGTCTGGGTATCCCTCAGCAAGTGGGGAGATTTTAAGGAGTTGTGGATTTTTCCTGTTGTTTCCATGTAGATTGCAAATGAAAAGGAGGTTAATTCACATTAGGTGCTTATAGCTGTCTGCTTCAGACAAACATCAGGAGATGCTGTAGAACAGGGAAGGTCTTGGGCACTCTGGTGCCTAAGATTTTGTGGACAAACATTCTTTTCAAGGTATAATATCCCTCCTAACGTGGGAAGCAAAGGCTAAGGATGGCTCTCTTACTTTTATTGTTCCCTCAAGAATGCATTTTGCAGTGCACAGTAAGCCTCGAGGTCTGAAGGCCGCTGGAAATAAATGGTTTACTGGCAAAATTGAGATGACCTATAATTCAGAAACTGTGTCCATTATCAGATTTTGAAGAAGGTCAGACATTTAGAATCACAGCCCTCCTAACTTTATCAACAGTCATCATATGGAGTTACTGTGAAAAGAATAGGAGTTGGGGAAAGAAGCTGTAATAGCCTGAAAGGTGGAACTGGAAATTCTGGCAGTAAATAATAGATCTAAAGAAATAAGCCTGACCTTCAGGGAGCTGATAACCAAGATGAAGTGCTTTTACACTAAATAGAAAGAAAAGGCAATGCATCTCTGCAAAAGGCATTGTGACTGTGTGGCCAAGGTTGACCAGAGCAAAAGCATTCCTTTATAAGCTCAAAATTAATTGATTGTCACCCGCTTTAAAAGGTGATAATCAGGATTTTCAAAAGAGCCTTACAATGCTGGTTGCTCAGACTGATGTCTGAATGGGACCTGTCGTGGCTGCTGCTCATCTCACTTGCTGACCTCTGGAATCCAGCTCTTCACAGGGCTTAATGCAGAGCATCCTCCAGCCTTGGCACCCTCTCCCTCCACTGCCTATTGCAGCACTGGCTGCTGTATCTGCTCTTTATTTTTGCCACAGACACTCAAAAGAACTGAGTTCTACATCTGTCATGTAAGAGAGTGCAAAATTTGATAGAAGTTTTGAGGATTATATTGACGAGCAGAAATCGCCTGGTGAGGAACTGCTGTAGTGTGTGATGTTCTGGTGGATTAATTAATAACAACAGCAATAAGAATAATGCTAAGCAAAACCAAGCATATGAAAGGGGGATGCTTGTGTTGAGCTGCTAGTTAGAGCTGTAGGGCCATTCCTTTGTTTTATTCTCCAACATTTTACAAAAACAGAGCTTCCTTTCAGTGGTGCATACCCAAGTTTCTTTTAAGTATCAAAGTAAGTGTTCAGTAAGCCAAGTATTTCTTTAACAGACCATAATGCACAGATCACTGCTGTTTTGCAGAGAAATAACCTCACTTGAGCCCATAAGGTCAGGAAGATATCTCTTACTCTCATTGTACCTTTTTAGTTTGCCTAACTATCCTTACAATCAGTATAGAGTTTATAGTTTATGCAAGACATGATTAAGAAAGTCATCATGTAGTGTCTCAGCTTCCAGCATGACTTTACCTGTAAGTGATAGTATTATTTTTTCTTTATCTACTGCATAAATGGTATAAAATGCAGGGAGTTCTGGTGATGGGGCAATGGAATCACCTCAGCACCTGAAACAGTGCCATAGAAACTGCCTTAACTTCCAGTAAATGTTATTAATCTCACAGTTAACAAGACTTTTTGCAGGGAGTGGTGTTTAGAGCTGTTCAATAAAGGATTTTTTAAGCTCAGATTGATGATTTCTGATCTTGCTGGCGCTGCATGCCTAGGTTGGCTGGATTTCCTTAGCAGCAGCTTAGAGTACAGGTTTTGGGGTTGCAGAGGTATCAGTGCACATCTTGTCATCACACTGGTGATTTTGTTTGGTCTTAGGAGGGTGAGGAGAGGCTCCACAGGATGGGGATGTCCAACCCTTTCTCATAGTATTTGCTGCCTTGAGATCAGATATATTCTTTGCTAGCAGGTGTGGCACAATGAACTTTAGGCCTGGAGCTGTCTTATTTTTGGATTTATCACAGCAAATCTTGCTTCTGTAATCTCACTGCTGATCATGGCAACAGTCTCTACTTGTAAATTGCCCTGAAGCTCCAGAAAGAAAATAGCAAGGCTACAGCAATCTGCCTCTGAAGTAATGCTCTCCATGCTAGTGTTCAGCATTTTGCTTTAGAGAGTAATTCATCCTTGCAGGTTGTGGGTTTTAAAGCCCTAAATTGTCAGTGCCTTTGCTCTGAGAGGCAGCTTTGTCCTGTTGGAAGGAATTATGGTCTGTTGTTTCAGTTTCACTGGCTGTTTTTTTGGGCAAACACTTTGTGGCCAAGAGAGGAGTGTCCTTTATCTCATACAAAGTATTTTTTACAAAAATACATGTGTGAAATACAGATGACATGTGATAGGTATAGCCATATATTCAAAATTGAGATATGTGGAATAGGATTCTACGGTCTGAGTGCTCTCTCTGCATAGCAGAGGACACTTGCCTTCTAGGATGCCCTTCCTCCAGCATCTGCCAGGGCTAAATTTAAAGTTTAACAGGCTACAGTATTGCTTAGCTGCTTAGTAGTGCAGTTGTTGTTTTGCTTCATATTACTGTAGTTAGCAGGATTTGGGGACATCCATTTCAAGCTACACATGTGGTGATTGACTTGTTCTTAACCTTTTTACTGAAAAGGTAGCATTTTGCTCTACAACTGATTGGTTTTAATTTGAAAAAAAGAAAAATGAACCAAAAGTAGAGACCATGAGTGATGGGAGCATATGCTTTTGATAAGTCAGTGCTAGGGAGGACGCTGAGGTCAGAGTACTGGTATTTCATTAGCAGGATTATAGGCACATATTCTGTGTTAATTCTGATGACCCAGGGCTCCTGGGCGTAGTTGCCTGGGAGCACAGCCTGTAGCAGGGACCTGCTGGATGCTGTTAGGGTGGTTTTTGTCAGCATTCATTTGCCTGGAAAATTGTACATTCCCCTTACTTTAAAAGAAAAATGTGAATAATAAAAATGAAAACAAGATAGGGAGTTGGGAGACAATATCTGTTGAGACTGGTTCTAAATATTGTTTTAAAGATGCTGTCAACATTAATTGAAGGATGTGCTTCTTTTCAAACTGATGTCATGTCGGTGGATGGGAAATTTTCGCTGTTATTATGAAGTTGAACACTTTCACAAGAAGCTTTGTCCAAGGAATTGTTCAGGACTCAGGTGTGAGCTGTCTGTGCCCCCTCTACCAGCTGCAGCTCTAGCCAGAACAGGGCTTTGGCTCTTGAATTGTGCTCAGAGCAGGTTAGAAACGGTGCTCAGGTTTGGGGGAGATCTTGGGAAAATGAGCACTTTGTTGCACATCACACAGCCGTGTGTCACTGTTGCACAGAGGCATGGGACTTGAACTCCTGTCCTTCCCCATGAAACTTGTAGTTCCATAATCTGTTGCCGAGATGAGCCTGGAAAAAAACATCTGGACCATTTGGGAAGGGCTGGAGAAGTGGTTTGTGCTGCCTGGTCAGAGCAGTCCCATCCTGAGGCTGTGCAGCCTGGGGTGGCAGCAGGGGCTGGAGCTGCACAGCTGGCAGAGGGCAGTGGTGCTTGGGGACACCAAGGGGTTGCAAGCAGCAGGGAACAAGGCTGTTTTTCTAATCTTAGTGAAAGCTCACTTGTTGAGTGTCTAATCCTTGTCTACCTCTCTCTTTTCTCTCTTTTTCCTCACTTAAATCACTTTTTAATAATACTGCAGTATTGTGCCAATCTTTCCTTTCGGTGCACTTAGCAAGAGGTCCCTGTGTGACTGCTGACCTTTAGCTGAGAGCCAGGAAATCTGTCCTTTCAGAATTGTTTCATGTTTTCAGGAAGTATCAACAAGCTGAACCAAAAACCTTGGCTTTTAGTCCACACTGTGCAGTCTAAAAATGATTTGTAACTCTCATAAATTCTGTGATTTTTAAGCTGTGGCAATCAAATGCAGATTAAAAATTATGTGTTTTATAGCTAGCTGCTCACTGGAAAGCTGATGTCATGTAAAAGCTTTCCTAATGTCCAGTGTTGGTAGCTGGAAACTGCATGTGCTGAAACACAGACCTTGCAGATAATTAACGGTATTGGAGAGTTAGTTTCAGACAGTTACATATTTCTTATGAAGATGAATCATTGTTTTGAATGTTACAAGGTGGAGAATGTCCTAGAAGCTGTTACACACTGATGGTTAAAATTCTAGAGATTTCTAAAGGTCCCTTGTTTGAAGTTCAACTGAATGTCTTTGTCAGAGGAACTGACTTATTTAATGCCCAGTGTGTAGGGTTGCAGCCCTTAGAAGGACTGATGGAGAGAAAGGCATATATACATATGTTTATTTACATCCACATATGCTGGGGATGCTTAAGGAAGCTGGTCAGGAGGTTGTGGAGTGAGCTCAGCATGGAGAGCTCTGATGACTTTAAACCTGGACTACAAAATCCAGACCCGAATCTGAATTTTGCATGTATTTCCTTAGTTGATGATAACATGAACCAAGACCTGCCGACCTTGAATTTTAATGTACCTGAATTTGGTGCCTGTGCACGAGAAGATGTGTTCTGTGGGGAGTGAGACTTCACTGTGCAGCAAATGATTGACACAAGACCAGAGCATTGGTTATCTGGGCCACAGGGGCTGCAGTGCCTGTGTCCCCAGATGTGTTGGCCCTGCTCCCCAATTCCAGGGTCCTGCTGTCACTGCTATTGCTGTGAGTGTTTCTTGGAGGGGCGGTTTGGTTTGATGCAGTGCTGTCTGAGAGGTGCTGTTCATGTAGAAACAAGAAAGAGGGGATTGGTTATGCCTCACAGTATGGAAATGCTGCTGTGTTTAGAGATGAATTCCTTTATTTCAGAGGTTGTGGAGGGGAGCCCTTCTGGAGTCAGCAGTGTCCCTCCATGAGCTGGCTGTGTCCCTTTGCCCCTGGCATCAGCACTGGCTGCTCCCTAGGGCCAAGCATTTGAGTTTGGGCTGCAAATGCATTGCTTTGGATCCAGAAACCCCTAATTAGCTAGGAGCACTCTTTTTTGTGGTGACTTCCCACGCTGGAGGTCTGCCCTTGAAATTGTGGTGTGTGGCCTCAGCTGGTGGCCTTGGCCATGGGCTCAGCGCTGTGGGAGGGCGCTGACCTCCGGGATGTGCTGGGGCAGATGGCAGATGACAGGGGTCCCAGCACCCCATGGGGCAGCAGGCTCAGCTGGTGGGGACATCAGGGTGACTTCCTGATGTTTGCCTTTCCAAGCAGCAGTCTTGCATTGGCCTTCTGCAGTCTCCTAATTGAACATCTACTATGAAACAGTGCCTGTTCATAGGCATTCTTTCCAAATGGATAAATGGTCCTAGAATGCTTCAGTCCCCAAACAAAAAGCTAGCAGAGTCAGGGAGACTGGGGTAAAGGGGGAAATTAAGGGCAGGAAGATGTTTGAGGAAAGCAGGAAGCATTATGATGTTTCATCCTAATGAGATGACAAAGGAATGGGAGGACAGGAAACCTGGGAGTCTGTGGCTTGAGCTGTGTTCATCAGCTGCATGGCATTTCTCTGACACGCCAGGGATTACCTTTCTGGCAAAACTGCATTACTTGAAGCACCATTAATTGTTTCATGCCCTCTCCTGCATGGCACTTGGGCAACATCATTCAGAAGCAGCTCTTTTGTCCCACGGCTTTACCTCTGGGATGCATTATCAAAAGCACAAGAGAGGCCATCAAAAATGATTCTTTTGGCTCCTATGGACTTCTTCCCTTAGGGTTGGCTTAGGGACAGTACAGAGAGGGAGACAGAGAGAACCTCCTTTAGTCTGAAATAAAAAAGTAGAGTCCCAGGTGGATCCAGAAAAGAGAAACAAATAAAGCAGGTTCCCTTGGAGACCACCACAGGAGGAAGGCAGCAAGCACCCATGCTTGCTTCATTTCTTGTTTCTCATAAGGAACCATTTCTCATTAAGAAAAGCCCATGAGGCAGGACTCATGCTAGTTGGGCTGTCACCCCCCCCAACAATCATGGTCTGAAGAAAGAAGGTGCTTTCATGTATGGTGCTGAGCATCTGGTTTGGTATTTATGGGTTCCTGGAATGGGGTGCGGTGTCTGCTGGGGCGCATTCCTGGGCTCAGCAAGATTAATCCTGACAGGTAGCTGCCTCGGGGAAGCAAATGCTTAGGCTCACCTGTAACAGCTCCAGCACCTGGAGTTTTCTCTCCCCTTACAGCCACTTCTCTTCACATTTAATCTGCAAGACTCCGTTGTGTGCTGCAGGGTATATTGCAATGTACGTGCAGCACTTTGCTTAACAGATGGCATAGGCACAATAGTCTCTTTTTTTTTTTTTTTTTTTTTTTTTTTTTGTAAGAAAGAACAAAGCATTGCAGTGGTTGGGATGAGAGCACTGCACTGGGGTGCCTCCTGCAAGGGCCTGCACACCCCAAGAGATGACCCACTTCATCCCTGTAGAAGTCAGATTAGGTGAAAAAGGTACATCAGGCATCTTGGTTTCAGCAGCTGTCACCATGCTTTGTCACACACTCCAAAAAAGCTGCCTCTGAGTGCTCAGAGAACAGTGAAATGTGCATCTGCTTGGGGACATAAAAGAAAGCACCTGCTCTTCTGAGATATGGGATGACACAGGCCTATTTTGTAAGAAATTAGTGATGTCCAGATAGTCATTTCAGAAGAAAGCGTTGGCAGAGTTTATTTTAACATTCAGGACACTTTGCACGAATCTCTTTGAAAACCCCTGATTTCACAGAGCAAGCAGCCAAACATTTATCACAAGCACTGGCTTCAGTGGATGCAGAGTCTTCTCCTCAGATGGCTGGATGGAAGTCAGAGCAGGGAATGGGAGAGGAACAGCTGAGGTTTTTCTGCATGGCTCTGCAGGAGAGCCTGTGTCTTGAACCACTTTATGTTCAGCATCTTCAGCTGGTTTACTGGTTTCCACAGGAAACAGTTTTCACCCTTAAGCTCTGTGATGCTCAGTGTTTCTGCTAAGAGGAATATGCCAGGATTTCCTGGGCTGCTCTTATTGCAAAGAAATGTAGGTGCTCTGAATCAACTCTTGAGGTGGTAATTTCCCCTCAGCTTGGTGTTTGCCAAGAATCCTGTCTCTGTTCCAAGCCAGGTGCTGTGGTAATTTGGGAGCACGAAGGGCTCCAGCCGCAAGGTGCTCTCCCTGCTTACAGATGAGCAGACACAGTGAGCTGGAAGATACACCACTGAAATATGTGGCGTGTCCTGACACAGGAGCTTGGGTTATTTTGAGTACTTCAACATTTTTGTTCTCATTTAGCTGATGGAAGTACTGTGTTCTCCCTCACCAGAAATGCTTGCAGCAAACTGTTGATTCTGCTTTATTAGTTATTGGCACTGAAGTAGCACATCCGTGGAGCCAAGAGGCTGCTTCTTACTGTAATGCACTGCAGGGCATCCTGCCTGTCTGAACTGGGCCTGTGGTCCAGGGACTTTGTTTGAAAACAAAAATGAACAAACAAACAAAAACCTGTTTGGAGGGGAGTGGACTACAGTGGGAAGAGGTGAGTGGAAGGTCATACAATGGGTTTGTGCTAGAGGTGGGAACAGAGCTCAGGTCCCTTGGCTTTGGGTGAAGTGCAGGAGTACCACAAGTCCCTCTGGTTCATAAAACAGACAGCAAAAGACATCATGTCATTCCATGACTTGCAGGGGTTTATCAACCAAGGCATTTCCATATATCTGTTCTCAAGATTCCCAGCCTAAGAGGGAGTAGGCACTGACTCTAAATTCTCCTTGGGTCATTGGTACATGTGTTTTTTTGTGTAAGGCCCTTTCCAAAGTGGAAGTAATGATCAAAATCATGAGGAAGGTCTGCAAACAACTGGTGTAAATGGGGGCAAGAGTGTAAGAGTTTTTTGGTGTTGGGCAATTTTTGTGATTAGAGGAACTGGTCTGACTTTTAGAGTGTACTATGAGTACCAGCAGTACCAGTGGGAGCTTGAACATGCTCTGTGTGCATAGAAAATAGGCTGAGAATTGATCTGTCTACAGGGAGACTCAAAGATAATCCCTTCTTGTGCCAGAAGGAAGCTGAATACCTTTGCAGATGAACATTTCAGCTTTGTGTTTGCTGTAGATGCTTAAGGATGTTTCACTTTTCCTCACCCTCTCCTATTTTCATTTCATTTCCTCCCTTCAGAGCAACACAGTTTTTTGCATTTGAAAGCACAGTTAACATGGTGTAATGTGTGCAGAAGTTTTTTCAGTGCCTGAATTCCTGTCCAGGCAATATTGGGGTATTTTGGTTTTATTTATTGTGTTTTCTGAAACAAGCCAGGTTGGAGGGTTAAAAAAAAAATCATTTTACCCAGCAGTTCATAGCTACTTCTGAAGGAATTGGTTACTATTAAATTATTCTCATTAAACCTGTGGATTTGGCCAAGACACCAATGGGCTGAGGTTTTTCACTGTAAAGAGAAATGGAAATCAGGAAACGCAGCTTGCATAGGGCCTGATTTTGCAGAACTTGGGTGCAGCATCTTATGCTTTGAGGCATCGAAGCCAGGGGTAGGATACACAGTGAGTTTTATTTCAGCTCAAAGTGAAAGTCCTGGGATCTTTATTACTGGGATAATAAATTTACTAGCATCTTTAGACAAGGACATGTAGAAAGATGGTGTCATTGAGGGCTTTTAAAGATTTGTCTTTGGTAATACTCCTGATCTGCTGACCAAGGTGGTAACATCAGCCCACACTTCACCCCAAGGCCAGCACCAGAACACTCTGCACAAGAGCCCCAGCAGAAAAACAGCAAGGCTGCCCATTAGTAGAGAAGATAAATAAGGGTTAGTTTTTCCCCTCCAAAGCACCTTTTTATTGATTACCTGGCTTTACTTTTGCATGTAATGCGGGAACTCTTGTTTCCTTTTGTCATAGCTGCAAGTCCAAGAGGGTTGCATGCATTTCCACATTGTTGCTACACCTGCTACATATTTTTCAAAGCAGTAGAGTCCTAGAGGGTGAATTCATTGAAGCTCAGTGGTTTGGAGATCCTGATTAAGTGAGAGAGTCAAATATATAAAGAAATGTATATGTGTATGTAGATAAGTGTGTGTATTTCAGTTGAAATGGGGCAAGCCTCAATTTCAGGAGTTGCTGTGTTCTTAATGGATGTTGCTGGGAACGAGTATTACAGTATATTTACATGTCAAGAGGTGACAAGCTTGTTAAATTGACTTGGGAATGCCACAAATATCTAGTTAAATGTGAATGCAATATTGTGGGTTTCCAACTGTTCTTAAAGAGAAAGGAAGCTCCAAATGGAGGAGAAATCAGATCCAGCCTTCCTCTGAGTATGGGGAGATTTGATCCTCTGGTTTTTCATTTCCAGTAGTGTTTTGCAAGAAATACACCCAGTGGTGACTGGTTTTGCCCTGCAGGTTCCCCACTGTGTGGCAATGACAAAATAAATAAATAAAACCCAACACCGTCAACCTCCTTCCCCAAGAAACTGAGACAACTGAGCCTGTGGGTTAATCAAGGCTTGGGGAAATAATGTTTGTTACAAGTTAACGTAAGTACCGAGTCTGGATTCAGCGTTTAGTGCACTGGAGGTAATTGAGCTGCTTCCTACAGCCCCAGCAGTAGGGCAATTCCCCTGTAAAATGCAACCTCTGTTTTAATGCTGCTAAAAATGAATAAATTAGTCCTCAAGGAGTAATGAATGTCAATAAAAGTATTGTGTGGCACCACGTAGTAAACTTTGTCGTGAAGGAAATGGCTGGGATTTACTTTTCCAAAGCAGGATTTCAGCTCTCTTCTGCTGCACCCATCCGTGCCTGCAGCTCTGCTCCTGCCCTCCTGGGCATTAGGACAGGCAAGGGCTTGGGTGGAAATAGCCCAAAGTAATTTGTTGGCTTTGTGCTTGCTTTGTGGCCAAAGCAGAACATGCTTTTTTTCTCGGTTCGCTGTAAGTAAGGACTTGTCTGTATCTTTGCTCTCCAGTTTTGGTTCATAGGTAGAGAGGTAGGGTTCCTCCTCCTCCCACACTGACTGCCGTGGGTGGCATCAAGAGGCAGGAGCATGGGCTGATGCTCCTCCTTCATACTTGGAAGTGAAGAGGAAGGCTGTGCAGTTGGCTGTGCCCACGATGGATACAGCCAGTATTGTCAGTCAGTGTGCATTTGCTGCAGCTCAGAGTAATCATGGCTATTTTAAACCTTGCTCTGTCCATCCCCAGGAGCTCTCTGAAAGGAACATAATTGTTCTTGTTTCTTCAGGATTTGGCATCCTTTGCTCTTTGTTTCTGTCACATGGTTTTCAGTCAGGTTGGGGATGACATGGCTGGGTTGAGCCAGCCCAGCTTTCCTCTCGTCCCTCTGCCGTGTCAAGCTCTCTGCAGGTCACAGTGAAGGCCATCCCAGAAGTGCATTTGCCTTCCTGGTAGTGCCTGACCTGTCACCATCAGGTCCCTGAACTGGTGTACAGTTTGGCTTCTGTTTTACCACATATGAAACAGATAAGAAACACTAAGTATTTTCATGTTTGCATAGTCCGTATTGAAAAAGCAAGAAAGCAAAAGACTAGAACTGAGATTTCTTGTGCAGTTTTAATTTGTGCCTCCCTCTTTGACACAAATAAACTATTGATATTCATTCTTCAATGATATGATCCTACACTATATTTTCTTTCTTACAGGCCCTTGGCTCTTGCAGGGCACATGATAAATGATGTGTGCTGAATCATCACTATTCTTTGGGTAGTGTGGTGCATTATTTACTGTACACCAGCCAAATCCTGCACTCAGTGCATAATTATTAATTTCCTCATGGGCTAATTAAAGATTGTATCATAAAGCACGTGCATCAGGGAACTGAATTAAGGTTTCACCAGCAACTTGAATTTTCTCCATTCGCTAAGTGTGGGAATATTTGGCTTTGCAGTTATAAGACAGCCTTGACTGCAGTCTTTAGCATAAGGCACCTCTTGTACCAGGAAGTGCCAGCCTGGCTCCCTCCCCACCATCACGGCCCATTGCAGCATGCCAGGGACCAGCAGCTCTTGGGGGGAAAAGCAAAGCAGGAGCAAACAGGTGTAAAACAACAGCTCCTCTCCTCAATCTCAGCCTTAGAAATGGGTGACGTGTCTGGCTGGTTTTCTTCCGCAAAATTCATCTTCCAGCAAATCCCCAGCGTGGAGGATTGGTGTAAGATGTGTCAGGGAAGTTTGCAGTGAGGTGTATAATTACACTGGGAGCTTTTCAGTCTGCTCATCAGAAATTTGCATCAAGTATGATTAGTTAAGTGAAATCTTTGAAGACCTCTTTATTTGATTACCCCTTTTTGTTGTTTAGAAGAGAAAATGACATATTTAGACAGGAAGACCTTTAGAGAGGGGTGATCTCTTTATTATAGGTTTCTTCAGTGTTTGGCACAGAGCTTCCAGAGCTATAATAACAGTTATAATGAATGTGCATTGCCAGGGAAATTGTACTTCAAACATCACAGGTGAACTGATACAGACTCAAGCTGTTACCCAAGGAAAAAAGTAGCTTTTCTTTGTTGTTGCCTTTAAACTATGATAACCATTTCTGTTGGAAAAGGAACAATGGCTTTTTTGCATTTTTTAAGTTAATGCACAGAAAGTCTTCAGCTGATTAGCAGAGGTCCTGCGTAGGATGGCTGTTTCATTACTAGGACTTTAAGTGAGCTATAAATATATTTTATGCCCTTGTACAAGTTCAAAGGACCATGAAATATAATTAAAAGATTCTGGGCACTGCATGCATAGGAACAACATAGGAAATAAACGTTTGACCTCTCCTACCTTTGGTCACCAGTAAGCAATTGCTCTCCGTGCTTCCTGCCTGCATTACTTACTGTTTTGGCTTCAGTACAAGAGTCAAATGCCTTCTGAGAATGCTCAATGAACATTCACAATTCTAAAGTTCTCTCTGGATTCTTCTCTAGAAGGTGCAGTGCAAAATGCCAAGCTATTAGGAAGCTAACAATTACATTTAATTATGCAGGCCAGCTTTGGCTATGAATTAGAAAGAGACTTGGAGCCTATTGTTAATTCCTTTTCTTTCTGAAAACAAAACAAGAAGTGCTAATCGAGACATTTTATACAGCTGAAGCACAGTGTGTCTAAAGCAGCTCTGTTTCATTCCTAGCCAAGGGAAATATCATGTATGTAGCAAACAGGAGTAGGATCTGCCTGTGGATTAGCATCCCTGAAGATTTACTGGGAAGCTGACTCACTGAAGAGCCTTTTCTGTAAAACTGAGCCAAGTTTTGACACTGAATAAATTGATGTAACTGGGTTAGGACATGGCCCAATGATTTTCAGGTTTGCACTGGGGAATATAATTGTGACAGACAATCATTCTGAAAGAAACTCAGAAAATTAAATACACAGTAACAAATACAGATTTTACCTCTCGGGGCCAAAGAAAATAGAACAAGCCCTTGTCTGCTCTGTGTAAGACAGGGAAAGAACCCATTGGCAAGCAGAGCTAACAGAAATGAGTTGCAGGATCCGATTATCTGTTATTTGAGTCTGTAGTCACTGAGCTCCGAGCAAACCTGTCGGGCTCAGCCCTTGTTGTGCCAGAGCTGCACAGCACAGTCTTCTCTGAGCTCTTTGGGACCACAGTCTGGGGGTGTTCTGAGTGCTGGTGAGCCACCTGGGCAGGCTCAGGGCTGGGAACCCTTTGGTCAGCCATGTCAAGAGCAGTAATGCTCTCTTGGAGGAGCTGGCGGTGCCACAGCAGCAGTTTGGGGCACTTCTGCTGGAGGTGTTCCCTGCAGACTGTCAGTAGGCACCTGCCTCAGGCACCTTCAAAGGGCAGGGAGGATGGAGCCAGCAGGAAGCATGAAAAGCTTGCTGTAAACCTGCACTCACCACCCAAGATAACAGCTGCCTTAGGGAGTGTGCCCGGGTGAGCTGAGGGTGGAATGTGAATCATCCTGAGAAATCAGCTCATCAAACCCAACTGCTGAGTGAACAGCAATAGCAGGAATACAGCTGTGGGAGTGGAGGTCTTTGTTAGACCAGAGGTGGGCGTTGTGGCAAGGCTTACTAGAGAAGGGGCATGTGTAAGGCAATTCAGTGACTCTGGTGCCAGATCCTGGTTGCTGCTGCCCTGGGTTCCTCATGGAAGCTGCTGGGGCACAGGGATGAAAAGCATGACCGGACATCCCTGGGGTGGGAGATCTCTGACTGCTCCCTGCAACAGGCACAGATCAGTACCATCAAAAAAAACCTGGCCTTTCCTCACAGCAGCTCTTGCCCTGGTAACTCTGCTCTTCTTTCCTAAATTAATAGACACACTCCTAGTCCCATGGCCCTTCTCATGGAGTGTAACGCTTCCCTTCAGTTTAAATTAACACAGCACAGAGGAAGGATCTGATACAGAGGCTGCTGAAGTTGCTGGAGGGGCACTTCCATGGCCACTGAAGTGGACACTGTGTGGATAAGGTGAAAAACCACCTTGAGATGTAGGTGTGAAGAAGCTGGAAAGGCTGAGTTTTAACAGGCTGTCCCTCCTGAGCGTCAGAGCTAAGAATTTTGCTGCTGTGCACGCTCCACATTTGCAGATCAGAAGGAATCTCTGTAGAAGGTGACTCTGCTTTGAAGATGGGGGTAGCTTAACACCGGGGGAATATATAAATATTGGGTAAGCAGTAACCCTTGCAGACCCTCCATTCAGAGGCATAGTCCTGAGCTCACAGGAGGGAGATGTGGTCAGGAGAACACAGCATGATCAGTAGCAGTCCCATTTGGGCACCTGGGGAATAGATTGGGGTATAGGGACAAAGAGAGAAAAGGGTATTTCTTGCAACATGAAAAACCCTTTTAAAGGAACTGGGAGTGGTATAAAGAATTCTGTCAGCAAGCACAGTTTATGTTTGGTCTTTTTCCATTAAAAAAAAAGTATGATGGTTAATTGTCCTTAAAAAGACTATAAAAATTGGAATCTGTGCTGTTGTAAAACTTGCAGGTCTCTGTAGTGCAATGTATTTTAAAAGGCAGGCATTTGAGAAAACGAGTGGTACAATTCCTGTGCAAACCATGGACCACAGGATGGATAAAACACTTCCCAGTCACACCCGAGTGATGGATCACAGCACCCAGACCGAGCACTTCCACCCCAGAAACTGGACTGTTCGATACCTGGTGTGTCCTGCAGCAGGAGCTTCCCAAGCAAACCAGGAAACAAGCAGCCACCAACTTAAATCTCCTCAAGTCTCTTCTGCAGTCACAGCACCACAGTAAATCTTGCTAATTATTTCACTAGAGTTTTGTCCTCTTTGTGTGCAAACCCAGACATTTATCTGTAGAGTTGCAGATTTAGGGTATTTTGTAGCACAGTTAAACTGAAAATAGAGTACCTATTCTCCATAATTCCAGAGAGTCACAATGAACTGAAACAATTTGGAACCTGAAATCAGATACTGAGAGTTCTTTTTCTTCTGGTAATAGAAATTCTCTGTGTCAAGCTAAGCAGATAAAATACTTCTATTTCAGATTGCTGAAAACAGGCAATTTGGACAAGGAAGCAGTTGTACTTTGAACTCCTATTAGGAATAAAATTAGTTTTCAGTACTGTCAGATTAGCAAAACTAGTATCCAAGGAACAATTTGTAATTTGTTATGTACAGGAATTGCTGATCTGGTGAACGAGACCTGTGTTCATGCTCTTGAGGGCCACCATCAGGGCCATGCTAACATGTTAATGTCTGAGACAAAGTGAACAGTCCAAGCTCCAAAACATGATATAATCCTTTACAGAGGGAGTTCTCATCCTCATGCCTAAGGGAGTTCTCAACTTCATCTCTCCCACCCTCAGCATACATGCAAATGTGGTTGTTGTGTTTCTTAGCCCTATACAGATCCTGTTTTTAACATCCTAGAGTACTCCAAGTTAATATAAAAGTCCAACTAATAGTCATAAGACACTTCTCTTGTATTGACTAAATAACAAAATAGTAATTTCAGACTGGAAATAGATAGTATGTTTTTTTCTCTGCTTCCACTTTAGGGACTTTAAGTGGTCAATTTCCAGACAGAATTCTGTGCCTTTAAAGTAACGAGCATCAAAGACTGTTTTTAAGATGCTGAAAGACATTGAAAATGTTCAGGTAGTTAGCTTTGGATGATTTAACACTTGGCTTAATTTAAATCCTGGGAAAGATGGAACTAATGAGTATCTCAAGAGGTAATTGCTTTGAGCAAGTGGAAAATACCATCTCTTCTTTATTCAAAGGAGTGTGCCTGTGGCATTTAGGATGGAACAGTATTTTAGGCTTACTGTGGACTGCAGAGTGACCAGGGTGGAAAAAAATCACATCTTCCTGTGGTTGCAACGAGAAGAAAAACTGTTTGTGCTCTCCTGATGAATATTTGGCCACTAAAGGTCACAGTGCCATTGCACTATGCCAGGGCGTTCATGGTAACCCACCCAAGGCAGGAGGTTCAGGATGTGTGCCCAGCTTTGACACTGTGAGTTTTTGTTTTATTATGAAAATTGTGCACTGTTAGCTTGTGTTAGGCTGGTTTGCTGTTTGCTTTTGGGAAGTTTGACCTTGGAAATGGATACCTGTGTTTGTAAGCAGACTGTGTTTAGACAAATTCCCACACGTGGAGGACAGGAGCCTCACTGCTCCTGTTGTGCCATGCGGGCAGGTGGCTGCTGTGTTTTGTATGTCTTGTGCTCAGAACTGGGCAGGGAACTGGTGGAGTACTCCAGGAATGATGGAAATTTCCTTTCCAAGTGTCTGCTGGTACGGGGTGTGTGCAGGCACAGCACATCTGCCCAGCCCTTGCTCTGCTTCACACAAACAACTGCAGAAGAACCGGAGCTTCTGCACAACAAAGTCAGGTGCAAAAGGCAATAAAAGTCTATTTGTGGCTCTGTAGGGAAAGAAGTCAGGAGTGTTGAGCTAAATAAGAGATCGTGTAGATACTGTGGCAGTTTTATGTAGAACCTTTAGAGAGAAAACTGAGCTGGGGCAAAGCAGAGCACAGCAAAGTGCTTGCAGCCAGTGTGTGCCCACAGTATTTAAAGCTTTTCAGTTATGCCTAGACAGAAGAGAGTAAGGACATGATTTTTACCTTCTCTAACACTTGCATCCTTGAGCAACATAAGACTAAATCAAAATGGTAAAGCTGGTCTAAAAATGAGCCCCCCAGCCTAGGTAGTGAGACTCTTAAGAGTGGTTCCCTGCTTTATTTCAGATGTCCTTTGTGATTTTAGGGGCACAGTGGAGGCTCTGAGCCGGAGAAGCCATGGGGCAGCTAATCCCATTTATCTCAGTGGCAGGCCCTTAAATATCTCTGATCTGAGCCTGAGACTGTAATAGGACTTTCCCAGCTCCTACAGGTATTACAAGATAGACTAAGGAGGTGCCCCACATCCTTGAGAAACAACAACCATGTAAGTACCTTGAATGCACTTCATTATGCATGGAATGAGTAGGAAAGATAACATTAGGTGTTAAAAACAGACATTGGCTCTATTAAAGAGGAACAGTTGAGTATTAAGCCATAGCCAGGAGAAATCCCTGTTAAGAAGCATTTTTGTAGACATGTCTTTGCCTCGTGTTTCTTTTCTCTCATTTCTCCTTATTCCAAAATGATATAAGTGGCTTCCTTTTCAGAAAGCCCTGAACCCAGAAATTAGACTAAAAACTAACCTGCACATGAGGGAGACACTAAAGTACATCACCATAACTCTGAAAGGTAATTTCCAGAGCTATATGGTCCCACAATTGTAAAGTTCATCCATCAAAGCCATTCACTTATTGCACTTCCCAGGATCATCAGGGTTACTGGAACTTTACAGCACAGAAATATTGGTTATGCTCTGCTTAATTTCAGGGCAGTGTAACAGAGCTGATGTACTCACCAGTGTCATTGCTCAGTGCTCTGCACTCCCCCCAAAATCAATGGACACTTGAGGGAGGCTCAGGATGGCTCAAGACTGTCACAGTAATGACAATTAAAAGACCTTTCCCAGGCTTTGAAGTGCATATGGTGATGGTATTTCTATAATGGATTTCACTCAGCTTAAGCATGCTGGGAAGATGAAACTGCAGATTACTAGGAAATACAGTTTTCCATATTCCTAAACTATAACGGATATTTTATGTTAAAAGGCTGTCAAATTTACACTTTAAGAAGGAAACTGTACACAGTCAGGCCTCTTTATATAGCAGTGCTTCATGGGATACTTTTCTGTCTTGCTTCCATGTACTCTGAGAAATAATAAAAAGAAGACATTGAATTTCCAGTTAATTTTGGAAACAAAACAGAGGCACTTTAATATTTTGATGTACATTCACTTTTGGTGGCTCTTCAGCCTGATGTAAATTATATACAATGCTATCACACTATAGCCTTATAAAATGGAGCTTTATGCAAAGATTTTCAAAGCTTCTACATCACAGGCTATATAGACTTTTTCTTAATAGATGCAGAAATCAAGCCACAGTGAAGGTGTCAAAAAATAGCCCTTGAAATATTTCCTCTTCCAGCTCGGAAAGTAATAACATTCCTACTGCTGCTAAGCCCAAGCCTGGCAAATATTTTTCTGTCATTAAAATAAGCATTTCCCAATGCTATTTCCTTCCTGTCACACTGAGTATTGGGCTATAATTCTCCCCACTGCTGCTTTTCTTTGTGAACGGGTGGAGGAGTCTAGACGGGACGTGGTTTTGAAGGCACACTCTGGAAGTGGGTAGGTTTGCTATAGGCAGGTTGGTGGTGGTATCTCTTTTACTGCTCATTTGAGGTTATCTATCTTTGCTTTTGCAAATAGGCCCTTGGAGCCTGTGGGAATAGTTGTGTGCTTGAGGCAAACAAGATTTGACCTTAAAATAACATAATAGCAAATATACTGGTTCAAATTGATGGCTCAGTAGATGGAAGTACCGAGAAGTACCTGCAGCAATTAGTTGCCCATGGATTAGAAATTTCATGCTCTGCAACCCTCATTGTAATCCCATTTATTTTTTCACATATTTTAGGAGAGGTACCATTTAGTTTACATTAGCATGAATGATGAGTGCTAATCTGAGATGACAGAGCAATTTAAAGCTGGCAGTAAGTTGCTGAGGCAATATCTAAAATATGAAATGTCTCATTCGTTAGGAGAGGTGAAGATGATGAGCTTAACTGCACCCTCTCTCAAACTGGTTTTATGCCAAGGCTGTAGAGCTGGCTTCAGTTCAGATTAGAGTCAAGGTCCAAATATCACCTTCTTCACAGTAGCTCAGCAAAGTAGGTATAGAAACCCGGTGCTGAATATATGTCAGCAAAAATCAAACGAAAAATGTTAACAGGGACTTGACCCTCTCTTTTCCTGGCGACAGGTGAGATAATTTAGGGTGATCCAAGAAAATTAGGTCTCTTAAGCAAGACAGTGTGCTTCCTGTCTTCAGAGAAAAGGAATGACAGCTGTCCTTCTCCTTGAAAGCACAAGTGACACTCTGGCACAGCTGGCATAATTCAGATTTTTAGGAGGATGTGCAACTTTTTTCATTACAGGCTCCACTAAATGATCTTGGCTGAAAATATATGACCAGATGGCATTGGAGCTGCTTTCCCTATAAGATTACAAAGTGCCACTGTTCACAATCTCAGCAGCTGAGAGATTATAAATTACTGGCGCGGCCAGTCACTGCTTTTTCATGCTCATTTTCTTGACGCATGGGGAGTCTTTAGGTTTTTCATGATAATATCTTCAACTTAAATATGTCAGGTTTTATTAGTTCCCTGGTTTAGATCTCAAAACCTACCTCTTTGTTGTGAAATTAGTGTGCTGTTGCATCCGCACCTTTGACTCTTTCTTGTGCTCACTGCCTTCATCTGTTGGCATCTCCACCGCCTTCATTGACTGCAGGGTGGACTTCTGGCCTGTGTATTGACTTCAGCGAGTGCCTTTAGACTGCTGCCAACTGAGAAGCGTGCTGTGATGTTCCTGTGTGACAGACAGATCACTGAAGAGGTAGAAGTGCTTTTCTTGCTGTTTCATTCTGACCTTTGTCCATCTTGGGTGCCAGGATGTCCTGCCAGAGGAACAGCAACCTGTTCTGGAGCCAGGAGGTGTGTGAGTGGGGTTGGGGATGTGCCTGAGCAGAGGAGGGAGAGGAAGAAATGATCACTTATCCTGGGCAAGAGGGGCAGCAGTGGGGAATGAACCTTGCTGAATAGTATTTTTCAAAGCATCTTTTGAGTATCACTTGTTGTTTTAGTAGACAGTTCAATCAAATTAGCCGATCTGTCCACATCAAGCTGCTTTGTGTAAGACCATGACAGACGAGGGTGAAAAAACTGTGTTGTAGCCTCTGGGCTTTGTCCATTGTTTGAAAGTCAGCTCCAGAAGTGTAACATGATCCCAGAGAATCAGACAAAGAAGCTTGTGGGGGTGAGTGAAGGAGGATTTGTGGGTGTGACCTGTGCTTTGGAGGGATGCCTGCTGTCCTTCTGCACTTCCAGTGGCATACTAAATGACACTATATTTTCTATAGTGAGTAACACAATTAGTTTGTCTTACAGGTTTAAGGGCGTCCGTGTTTTGCAAATACAAGGTTTGAAAATATCTGCCTCTGCTGGAATCCTTTGAAATGGAAATGAAAACCACTGCAATTGCTGCCCCACTAACCTTTGTTAAGTACAGGCTCACTAAGTCTTAAGAAAATTGTTTTAGAGGACCAGAAATAGGTTTCTCATTAAGGATTCCAAAGAATGTTTTTCAGATACACATTAAAAGGCATCCTCTATCTATATACACATTTATTTATTGCCTGTAATTTTCTCTGCACCATAACTCTGCTTGCACGGTGCAGCTGGGCATAAATCCCATTTTTAGGAGCACTGCTCATGTTATGTTTCTTGACTTCCTGTAATAACAAGAAATGGGATGCTTTGAGATAATCCAAACAGAGCAGTATGCAATGTAATAGCATCCAGAGAAGCTACAAAGGGATCATTAAAGGTGGAGGACCTAATGACTGAAGGCTGATAGACATTGTGATGTGAAGGTGACCTGAGCTGGAAATCAGTTGTGCTGGCCAAAATGCTCATTTGAGTTCCAGAGCAAGGAACATCATAGTGTGAAAGAGGATCAGCTTGGCCAGCATTCAAGAGAAGGTACTGTTCCATCCAGCCCCAGCTGGCTGGCTAGGGCTTCTCCTGCACCCATCCAATACCAAAGGAAGAACAAACTGGGTGGAGGAGCAGTTTATCAGAGAGAGAGGAAGTGAGTGAGAACAGACTCTGGAACTTGGCTAGGCCAGAACCAGGGTGGGCAGAGATGCTGTAGATGGAGGGGTCAGGGTCTGGTCAGAGATGGATGCAGAAAACAGGCAAGAGTGACTCCAGAGTCAGAGCCACTGCCATGTACGTGGGTAGCACAGATTTTATCACTATTGCAGATCACTATATTACTATTGCTGTTGTTAATATTACTGCTATTTATTGTTATTTGTTGTTCTTGTGATTATTTATTGTTATTAATGTTATTTATTGCTATGAGCATTGCCATGCAGTGTTGTGTTTCTGGGCTTTAGGGGAGTGCCAGACTCTGGAGGGGGTCTGGCCCGTGTCTCCACCCGTGCTAGCTCTGCATGTGACCTAAGGCAGATCTTAAGCAGAGAGAAGAAAAGCAACCTTTAAATTTGCAAACAGTGATTAATTCTAGCTGTATTTGAACTCATTATGGAGCGAGAAGGAATCAAAGCTGGGATTAGAGGCTTAGCAAGCATGAGCACATCCTTGGGCAGCTACTGCACTCTTACAGCTGTGTTGCACTCGGATGTCACTGTGCTGGTATTATGGCATTATCCCAAGTAATCGGCAGAAGTCCCAGTAGCTGCACCCAGTGAGGAAAGCATCTTGGTGTTCCTGGCTTCCTGATGCTCTCTGGTCATGTCCTGCTGGAGCCAGACTTGTTTATTTCCTAATAAGCTTGTGTAGCACATTCCATTATCCTCACCACGTCAGGCCGATTTTCGCCTGTGGTTGAATGTGAGGGATTGTAATTTTGCTCCCAGGTGAAATTTCAAAGGCTGGAGGAGTTCCTTGACAAGGTGATGCTCTTTGGCTGTGCCTGCAGCTCCTGGGCCTGCTGTATCTTTGCAGTAGTACTTATTATATTACATTTAGAGTAATAGCCTGGAAAGGTTGTGGCCTCTTTCTGCTGGACACTCAGTGCCTCTGTTGATTCCACTGCTGAGCTATAGATACCTCACCAGGACAGGCAAGGCCTTGGAGCAGCTCGTGGTACTGAAATGGTGAGGCTGTGCTGCCTGGCCAGGGTCAGGTGGCTACTGTGTCAGAAAGCACACAAACCACTCTTAATGGGAATATTTCTCTTTTGGGCAGCCTGGGCACATGGGCGTTGATTGTTTCCCAACCCAAGCTTTGTTAAAGTGTAGAGGTTTCCTGGCTTCTTTTGCCTCCTACCAGGTTGTAAGAAAATTGTCACATTGGTCTTTGTTCTTTGTGTGTAACTCTTTATCAGAAAAGTATTAACCAAAACTTACTAAAAGAAGTTTACTTTATCAGGTGCTTGCCAATTAATGATTTGTGTGTATGTATTTTTACATTTAAAGAATGTACAGCATCTCTCTGAAGCTATCCTGAACATTTTAAAACATTACTTAAATAGGATCAAGGATCTTGAAAATAAGATTTGTTGTAAGCTTCATATTGTTGCCTCTCATACCCTTGCATGTCTGTTCTTCAAACAGCATTTTATAATCTGCACTAAGCCCGGAAGGATGCTTAGTTGTTATGGTTTGACTTAATATAATCTAGAAATGGCTAGCAATAAATCCAATCATTTCCATGTAAAGGAAATGTAGGATTGGACTGGTGGAACTATTATACCATACTCAGGGGAAGAGCCAATAAATCCAATATATTTGTTCAACTCCAAAATACCCACCTTAATTTGGTGCAAGGGGGGAAATTAAAAAGCACAAGCCTATATTTTGAAGTACAGTTGGACAGTAGTGGGAACCTTGTCTTGTGTTTCTGAGAGTGGGAAAGACAGAGGAGTGGGATTTGATGTGATTAATACTGCACGAGGAATGGGGAAAGTTGAAAGGAAGACAGAGCTGTCTCCCCAAGGCTGTTGATCTCTGCTCTGGGCTCCTGGCCAGACTAGCTGTCCACTGAAATGACTGTAATTTCCTGAATTATACAGAGCCAAACTTCCATTTTTGAAAAGGACAAATTGGGCCATAGGAGAATCACTTGTCTTTACAGCTCATGACAAAGTGCTCCCAACTTAGAGGTTGCCCTCACCTTTCCTTGATTTTATAGAGCTCTTATTGGCAAGTACTAGTCTTGTTATGGTTTAATCAATATTAATCTCAGTTGGAAGGATACTTCTGGTTGCTAATTGAGATCGGGTTCAATTTCATCTCGTCATATTTGCTGTATAATTATTAGATGCTTTACATCATGTCAAGAAGAGCCTTGGCTAATAGCATCAGTATGACATTCCCATATGCCAGCACAATGTACAGCACAGAAAAAGCTTTCCTGAACTTGTTGCTGTCTCTGCAGGGTATAATCCTCTGAAGTTCTCCAGGCTGTGGAAAGGTTTACAAAACCTAGTGGCAACTCTCCTGTTTCTGTTCAGCCCATGTTGATACTCCCTCATTTATAGTTTAGTTCTTCTAAACACTTAAACATGATGATATGGCTGAATATTTCTGGTGTGTTTTTAGTACATCACACCCTTTCTGTGTGTTTCCCTTGAAATGAGAAAGAATTTGCTGTAGGAAAAAAGATCAGTGACAAACAGCACCTCCAAAAGGGCTGTGTTGGGAAACATATCTGTATAACAAATAGTATCCACCCAAAACTGTTTTTTCTCTCCTTTGAGAAAGGCCAGTCCCGGTGGGGATGGCTCTGACCAGCTGTGTGCTCAGCACATGCAGCAGAGATTGGCCTCGCTACCCTTACCCAATCCCAAGTGACCACCTGTGGATCACCGGCAGTTTTACTGTGCACAGGTGCTGTGAAAGAATTTTGGTCTGTCTTGGGACCATCTGCTCCCCAAGCTGCACACACACCCCACCGCGGGCGGCTCCTGCCCCACCATGTGTTCTGCTCCCCTGTCACCATCCCATCCAGCTCTGGCACTGTGACATTCCTTGGGAGAGCTGCTTTGTGTGGATGGTTCAAACCCCTACACTTGCTGTGGGAATTGGGAACTAGCAGCAGAAAGTGGCTGTGCTGGCAGGGCCTGGGTGCCCACCAAGCAGCTGCAGAAAGCCCAGGCTGGAAAGGCTGTCCCTGGAAAAGCTGCTCTCCCCATAGCTTTGTTTCTTTGTGATGTGATTTGCTTGGAAATACAACACTAAACCTATTAAGTTCCTGTTCCTGATACCAGCCTCTGATATTAGTGGGACCACTTCATTCCCAGGAGATCAGGGCCAGGTCTGGGTACAGGACATGAGATGGGAGAAATGGGGCAGGGGTTGTGTCCATGTTGGGTTTGATACCCTCGACTGAAGTGTGCAATGGTCTCATAGGAAAGAGACTTGGGGGAAACGTAGCTGTTCCTCTGTTCTTGCTGATTGTCCCACACTGAGAGTGCATGACCTTTTACAGGCTAAAAAAAATGGAGGCAAACATCAGTGCACTGAATGGTTTCAGTGAAAATTGGAAGGTTTTGACAAGAGTGTGATTTATTTGTTCCCCTCTTTGGCACAGCTGCCCGACTCTGGTTCTGTCAAACGCCAAATCTGGCTTCTGACTGACAGGTTGGCTCTAGCCACGATGGCTGAGACTGACCCAGAAAAAGGAGCAGTGCTTCTCATCTGTGCAGAGCTGGATGCAGCATCAGATCTGCAGAAGTTCTGGATGTGGTGGGTGAGTGCCAGGGCTGGGCAGCCCTTTGGTGGGAGGGCATCGCTTGGGTGCCACAGACAGCAGTGCCATCAGTGGGGTTGGGTTTGGTGTTCAAAGAGCTCCTGGGGAACCTCACTGTGGAGCAAACTGACCACAGTCGTGGGGATGCACACGTGTATTTTTAGAGCTGTATATTGCAACATGTGCACATTTATTAGAGCTTGTTAATTAAAATGACTGTGGTGAGTGCTCGCTACTATATCTGACCAAAAAGCTTGCACAGACAGTTAAAAGAAAAACCACCAAACCCCACCTTAGAATAAATACAGGTTAGTTACTAAAATGGGGTATCTAAAAATAGTCACACTGCAAATAAACGTAGGCCTTCATGTGGTGCAGTTGCTGCTTTTTCCTGCCTTTCATTTTATGGGTTTCTTTAAAGATTTGCTGGTTTCTTTTTTGTCTTTTTGTTTTGTTTTGCTTTAATTCATATGACCAGAATCCATTTTTATTTCTGTAGTATTGATCCAGATGTACAGCACACAGCATTGATTTCTGCTTGTATGTTATACATGCATGTTACCAATATCATCCACCTCTGGCCAGCTGTGGTCTCTAGAAGGATAGAAGTGATATTCTAGGATTAGATCTAGGTGTAGTAAGGGCTGCAGAGTGTAGGGTAGGATCTATCTCAGCAGTGTGCAGTATTGTGAGACTGTCACAGCCAATTTTTAAGTACATCCACATGAAAAACAAAAGAGGGTGGAAAACTTAAACTTGGAAGAGTAGGAAAGAGGATGTAAATGGATAAGAATATCAGGACAAAGAAATAGCATTGCAGAAGAAAACTCTTTAGTGAAAACCAAAGAGGGTATAAAGAGGCCAAAGGATCCTCCCTGCAGCATCCTCCCAGCCCACAAGTGTTTCTGTGTTGTTGGCCCTTTCCTGCAGCAGGGCATGTTGGAGTTTTTAAGATGTGATCCAGACCTCATAGCTCAGGAGTGACCAAGGCTGGGCTGGGCTGGGCTCACCCTTCCTGTGGTGGGGATTTCAGTTACAGCTCGTAGAGCAACTCAGGCTGTTTCTACCTTCACAGTTATTAAGTATGGCTTAATCTTCTGTACTTTCTAGTCACTGGTTGTTGTCACCACTCTTTTTTTTTTCTGTCAAAAGAGCTGATTGGAGACAATTCCCTGTGTTAGGTTGGTTTGACAGACTGTGCACAAGTTACCATCTTCCTTTCCTTCTTTACAAGCCGAACCCCAGGTCAGGCAGGGCACTGGCATCAGGCTGGCAGAGTTGCAGCTGCTCATTTACCTTCTTAAAAATTTGTGCAACATTCACAGGTTTTTTAATCTGAAATTTTTCCAGTGTTTTATGGGTTACTAAAAGTAACTATAAAAGCTACAGCCGTTTTAGCACTCTCAGATACTGAGTAGCTGAAGGTTTGGGGTTTTTTAAATGTGCTATTTTAGTTGTTACTGTTTTACTGCTGGAATGAGATTCTTGGTCATCACCCTGTGATAACACTGCATTCGTCTGAATTTTTTCTAAATAGCGAGCAAATATAATTATTGTCACCCTTGTGTCACTCTTGCCAAGTCTGCTAATTCTGCAGAGAAGTGACTTCATGTAGTTGTAAAGGCTTTTCGCAGTATCCTCTGGAGTTTTTTCTTAATATCCTTCCCCTTGTCCTTTCTGTTTCTGGCTCTAGATTCCCCTCCTTGCATTCCTCTGTTCTGGAGCGTGGGTCTGTCTGGGCTATGGAGTATTCTTCAAAGGGTCTGCAGAAAGACCACTTTGGGACATCTGTTCTGTTTAGGTTATCTTCTTCTACAGGAAGTCAGTGGTAATTACTGTTTTTAATAAACAGCCACATAGACAAGAAAGGAAATTTCTCACTATGAGCTTTGAGAAGGACTGACAAAGATGGTTTTCCAAGGTCTCTGCTACCCTGAGGTAGTGTTGCATCTTGACACTAACTTCGAGGTCTGTCCTGTCAGAGGTTTTTGGTTCTGGAGTGCAGAGGCGTGGTGCTGACAGACTGCATCACTCCCTGGGCATGACACTCCTTGAATACACCCCCAAAAGATGATGTCCCCGAGCCAGCCCTCCTGCCTGCTAGGAAGGAAAGGCTGCCCTGTGCCCTGAGGAAAGCCCCTGGTACTTGAGCAGGAAGAAGGGAGGTGCCCGTTCACTTTTAAGGCATGCATTAAATATTAAACAAGGTTTTACTGTTCCTGCGGTGTCAGAAGTTAAAACAAGCCCTAACCAAGGCCTCCAGGACTGCATGACCACAGAACCTGAGAGAGGTATGGCTATAAATACCAGCTCTGTGGTGAAGCTCCATGTGAGAAGTTGGGTGGGGAAGGTGCTGGCAAGCACAGGTGACCCCATGGTCCTTTGCAAGTGTTTGTCTTGAAGCACTGGAACACTTTAGAATGAAAACATGAGGAGTGTTTGTGTCTGAAAAGATGTGGAGTGTCGGCTTGTCTTGCAGCTATGTGGTGTTTAAAATCCTTATTTCTTACCCAGACATATGCCAGACGTTTCACAACATGGAGGTAATGCCTTACTGCCTTCCCTGGAAGAATGTGCATCAACAATATGGGAAAACAGGCTGGATGCAAAGAGATACAATGAGGAGCTGTCAAATAACCTGGTAGCTCACTAGAGCTCTGCATAGACAAGTACACAGTAGGGAGCATGTTTTTGAAGAAATAAAATGATTTGCAGAGCAATGGGAGAAGGAGGAGAAGAAGGTGGTGGAAGGGAGCAGTGGGGGAAGGAAGCACGAGGCAGCTGTGAGAGGAACAAACACTGCTTTGAGGATGATGTGCTTTCTGCCTTTTGTGGGGTTTTCTGCCTTGCCTTCAGGCAGTTCAGGATGTGCAAGGGAAATTGGGAGATCAGAAGGGGTTGGATAAAAGTCTGTGCTCAGCCTCCTTCATCACTAAGCACACTCTCCTTGTTGGAGATGAAAAACAAACATTGGGTGCACAACCTGCTGTTTACCCGTCTGGTGGATCTGTTCACACAAGGCTCTTCTTGCAGCCAAGGCAAAGGCTTTTTTTCATGGCTTCTTTTTGAGGCTTCTTGTTATTTTCACAGGAAGGATAAATGGCAATCTAAGCAGAGCTGAGCAAATGACTTGGGAGCATGGGCCTGGAAAAGCTGGGTCTCTGGGATGTAGATGGATCTTATAGAAGCACAGGGTTATTGAGACCAACGCAGACCAGACCTGAAGCAGGCAGGAGCTGTGGGTGCTGCAGGCAGCCCTGGGCCGGTGTGGAGAGCCTGGGAGAGCAGGCAGCACCCTGCCCATGCAGTGAGCCATCGTGGGGTCAGCATTGGGCTCTGCAGCAGGGCATTTCCAGCATCTCTGGATGCTTGTGTGCACCATCCTGGGGGTGTGTTGTGTCTCGAGGCAAACAGGAATGGTGTAACAGTACAGCTGGTGGACTTCAGAAGTGAGAGAATTTCTTATTGTTGTATTTCAGAATGGGAACTCGATCCCTGTGTGGTGGTGCGTTAGTAGGAGCTCACTCTGTGCCAGACGCTCAGCCTGTATTTTCTCAGGCGTCCTGTGTGAGTGCTCCAGCAGTGGGTAGGACTTCTCCTGAAGGTGTGTGTGTGCTAGAAATACACCCTAAAATTTAGAGCCACTTACCAAAAAGAATTGATGAAGAAAGTTCAGATGTAAGCAGTGTTCCGTTTGGCTGTGTCAGCATTGTTTCAGTACTTCATGGGCTGGGGAGCCTTTGCTATCACTAGGTATTAGTGTTCCATAGCAGCCTTTCATTGTCAGGTGGATTTTCAGTCTGTATTCACTGTTCAGATCATGTTCCCTGTTCATGCCCTTCATTGCGTTGTCTTTTGAAGAAGAAATCCCAGTATTACACTTCTTTTTGGAGCTGAAAAAAAAAAAAAAATCACTAATAGCTGGAAGTGTGATGCTGATTCCAATTTCTAGTCCTGGGAGAGATCAGACAGATAGCTCTGAGGAACCTTTCCTGACATGTGGCTGGTGGGGCCAAACCTGATGCAAACATCCTGCAGCCCCTCGGCGTTCCATGGGTGTCCAGCCAGCACAGCACAGGGCTTGTTTGGCAGAAGTGTTGCCATGAGCTGCCCCCTTGGGAAGTAAGCAGCTTCAAGCCTGTAAACAGTGCTATTTGGTGGTCATTTGACAGACAGGAATTTATGGAATATTACTGTGAACACAGGGGAAAACCTGCATCAGCTTACTGTAAACGTATTTGCCCTTTCAGCCGCAAATTGAACATTACAACTTTAATTGCAAATTAAACATTTGGGCCAAAACCCAGAGTGTTGTTATTTGGAAGTGGTGCCAGGAGCTGTGGGTTGTTTTCATCCTTTGCTGGCTGGGCTGCCTGCTGGGGCTGTGAGGCAGGAGCAGGGAGCATCCTCAGGGCTGTGCTCTGACCCAAACCCCACACACGGGATGTTGAATGTGAGGGAACTGAACTGTGGGTCCCTCTCACAATCTGTCCAAACTGAAATATCTCAGGTTCAGTACCTCCCTGAAAAAATGGCACTTGGGCAAAATGCTTTTCTCAAAAACATTTTCCCAGCAATACAAGTTTCTGTAGATAGTGTTTACCATCCTTTCCTCCTTTAATGCAATACTTGTTGTTTAATAGAGGGTAATGGTCACATCAGCCTCAGGCAACATAGCCCCAGACTGTCTTTAATAGCAATATTTAGTTGTGTTCTCTTAGTTATAAATGAAATAATATTTCTTTGTTATAATGATTAACAATATGACAAATTTCAATTATAAGAGCAAATCATTACAGTATATTAAGATAAAATCAAGATAAAACATATTGTAAATAAGAATCCATAATGTATCAGCAGTGCACAGGTAATACATTATTGGATTTTTCCCTTAGTCCCATGGCAAAAAGAGAGAAATTTTATTAAATGCCTTTTTGCTTTTGAAAACTTAAAGTTCATGTTGCTTTCATTTTCACTAATAAATTCAAGATGTCCATATTAGTTTAACCTGAAAAGAATTTGGTTTATTGCTGAAACTGAAATTCCCCTGTGAACGTCTCAGTGGATTAGATATATGTTGGTTATATTCTTCTATGATTAAGTTTTTATTGATTTTTTTTTTTAAAGGCAGTTTATGTATGTTACTCCTCATTGCCCACCTACATTCTGCTGTGCTGCCCTTGACACGTCAAAAAGGGTGATATGTATTTAATTTACTTGGTTTCTCGAGAAGTTACTAATCATTGTTTAATATCCTTGAAGGTATGCTAATTTGGGCTCTAAAATAGATGATGTTTTGTAGAGCAGGATTCAGCCCTGCTCATCTGCAGAAAAGACTTTGCAGCCCGTTCTTTCCTTGTCCACTTCCGAAGGTGCAGCCAAGAGTAGGTGTTTGTTCTTCTCTTGGGCTGCTGCTGTAGCCTCTGTGGTGGTGCTGTGGGTACATGTCCTCCCATCAGGTTTGGTCTGTGCTAGGAAGGGATTTGAAACACTGTCCAGTGTACATCTCAGTAGAAAGAATTCCCATTTTTGCAGATAACTATTAAAGTAAACAATGGTCCAGCTTTTGGGAGGGGGGGAAGAAAATGACTGTTGCTGTTCTGTTTTGTTGCTGAGGTGCTGAAATTCAGATCCGCAGGAGCTGGATCAAGTATAGAAGATTTTGAAGGACTGACCCATCACAGTACTGTGTACTTAAACACAAGAAATGCCAGAAGGATTCAGATGTCTCTCTGTGTTTGATTTAGATAATCCCTATTTGTCTCCACTGGCTGAAATGATTTTCTTCCCAAACATGTGAAATAGCTAAATTATTTTTATCCATTGTGTCATGACTCAGTAGCAAGACTTTTCTGATCAGTGTTTTTCATCCCCACCCAGCAAGTCTCCCTGCTTTGCTCCAGTACAGAGCCAAACAAAAAGACTAATCGTAATAAGGTCACACCTTGCATTTCACAAAAGCTGCACATATGGCCTGGCTGTGTGTGTCACACATCAGCCCACACCCTCAAAACATGAGTTGCTTTTTGATTTGGGTGGGGTTTTTTTGGGGGTGATGTCTTTTGAGGGTGGTATTTTGGGTTTTTTTCCCCCGGGGGGTGATGTCAGAAAAAGTCATAGTTATTTGAGCAGATTAGTGATCCTAATCATCACATTAAATGATTTAGAGGGAGAGAGGCTATGTCCAAAAGTACAGTGGAATCCACTTAGCTAGAAAGAACAACTGTTAGAAATGCAGATATTATTTTCCTTTGATTTGAAGGTCGTTTTCACACTGCATGGAGATTTCCAAGTGCATCCATGTAGAACACGTCGCCTGTTAGCATTCTGCTGTCATAACTTTATATTGATTGTCCTCTGCAAAGATTCTTAATAAAGCCAGTAACATAAATTCATTTAATGTGAATAGGGGCTAATTAAGAACAAATGTGCTGATCACGTTAGGAAGTTATTTATCACTAATTATGTACCCTTCATCTGTGACTTGCCATAAATATTCTCATCCAAGCTGACACTGTAAAAAAGTCCTACCTGTAGGTATATGTGGGCTCCCTTTCCCTCAGGGAGGAGGAGGAGGAGGTGGAGGGCAGTGGCTGTGCCTGGGACAGCCCAGCCCCTGGGTGGGAGCAGAATCATTTGCCAGAGGAATCTGGCTCTGCTGGGAGAGCTGGGGGAAGCTCCAGTTTGAACAAGAAACCCTTTTGTGAACTTTCACATACTTTGTCCCTCGTGAAGCCCCTGGGAAATGTGCACAAATATGTCCCAGCCCACTGTGAATGCCACCAAGTGATGCTCCAGAGTGGCTGAGTTTTGAAATCATCACTCTTAGGTGGTTCCTCTCAGTGAGCCCTTGGCACAACTGAGATAGAGGGGTTGTTTGCACCGGGGCGATGCAGAGGAGAGTTTTACGTGCAGTCACTTGAGCATTTGTATCAGCAATAACATTCCTTGTGCATCAGGAGATGCTGTTTGACAAAGCCTGCTGAGGACTCCTGGCACTGGGCAGTTAAGGGGATGAGAGAAGCACCCAACCTGTGCAGGCAGGACCACCTATGGTCTGCTGTGACAAGGAAACAGAGCAGCAGTGCGTGTTTGTGTTGGACAGGATGCTGCTTCCCACCAGCATGGGACCAGTGTTGGCCTCCTCCTCACAGCTGAGGCTGTGGGTACCATGCAGAACCCTGGAATAGAGTCTAAATCCAAGCTGTAGCTCTTACCTGTCATTTCCTTTCCCTCAGAAAGGTTCCTGTGCCAGGGTAGCTTGCCCTGAAAGGAGCAGTTATCTAGTGTTGCTGCTCCGCCACCTTTCACTGAGCTATGGGAAAGCCCCAAAACTTTCTCAAACCCTCTCATCCAACTCAGGGAACTGGAACTCGCTCCTGGTGCTGCAGAAACCGGCACTCCTTGGAGCTTCTGATACAAAGCAACAGTTGCTACCTGCAAACAGTTTGTGATAAAGCTCATAAAATGAAAAGAGCCTGTGAAAATCACTAGTTTCCTTCAAATAAAAGATTGGTACTTAAGAAGAATAATTAATTAAATACTGAACAAGTGTTTCCTTGCCTGCAACAGGAAAAGCCATCCCATATCACAAATTATTAACATAAACCAGATTTTCTAAGGGAATAAAACCCATTGTTTAGGTTTTCTTAACAATGTACTTTTGTTCTTGGGAGGCAATGTGTTACAACACATGCCTTTTGTGTTCAACTTCTGTGTGTTTGCTTCGAGTGAAGAGATTGTATTTCCTGTTGCAGACATAGTTTATCCTAATCTCTGTTCTAACTGCTCTAGGAGTTCCCATTGCAGTGGGGAGGTATTGCATTTCATGGTGGGGAAGGCACCCCCAGCAGGCCCAGCAGCTGAGAGGAGCTGGCTCACCAAATGCATTCTTGAGCCTTTCCCACCACAGCTGTATTGACAAGAAATTAAGTTTGGGTTTAACAACGCTGTTCTGTTTTCGAGGGATGATATATCGTCACCGGTGCAATAACAGAGTGATATCATATTGTCCAGTGAAATCCCTTAGCAACTGCTTCAATATTTGCAGGAAAATAGTTGGGATGGTGAAAGCCAAAACTGCTGAAGGAGTGACAGTGCCCCAGCTTGTGAATTTCTTCCCCACGGACTGTCTTGCACAATGGATTCTCAGAGCTTCTGGGAAGGGTTTCAGGAGTGGGGATTCAATGGTACCTGTAGATAACAAAAGGATTGTTTATTTATTTTTGTAACTAACGTTTGTTTTGCACTTGAAGCTTGGCTGGCAGCTGCTTCTAGCATTTGAAACACCCCGAAGCTCACCTTTCAATGGCATGAAGTGGACAAGGCTGATCACTGGAGACTTGTACAGTGAAAGGCTCAGGTCTGGGGGAAGTGTTCAGTGTGTGCCACTGACATTTGCCTTAGCAAAGAAGCCCTGTTCTATCATAGTAGCCCAGAGACCCCAATAATGCTGCTGTGATGCTCAGGCTGCTGTTGTTCAGGGTTTCTCTCTCTCTGTACTCTTCATGGTTTGAGGGGAGCGTTACTTTTTTTTCTTTAGTGGAAGTTACGAGGCAAGGAGCAAATTTCACATGAATCCACTGGGACCTCAGCAACTGGCCATGTTTTAGCAGGCTGTTAAGATTTATTGCACAAACCATTCTGAAAGCCATGAAGGGATTTGCCATGCATTTCAGTGTCAGAGAAGCTGTGGGAACAGAAAGGTTGGCATTTAGCACTAAACGACTCCCATTAAAAATGAACGGTTTTCTCCAAGTAGATGAGAGCTTAAGACTACTGGTTGGAGGCATTCATTGTGTTCATTACCTCATGTTGTAACGAGCAAGTTAATTTGTGATGAGAGCCTAGCTGGGGTCAAAGCAAACTAAAGGAATAAGGGAGCTGAGCTGAGGAAGAGGAGACCTTGGAGTCAGCAGCTGAGGCAGCTAGAGGGGCACAAGCATTTTTGAATATACTTTACATTAAATTTACTTCTTTTTGGAGGTTTTGCCCTCAGAATGTTCAAGAACGGTGCCAGAAATGTGATGCATAAATCCTGCCCTTCACCACCAACTGTCTTCCTTCTCTTCCCTGTCATCTGTTTCTGTATTGGTGCTGTCAGCACTTCTGCCTTCCTTGCCCTCCAGTTTGTTTTCTTTCTGGCCTACTCATCGTTATCTCTTCTCCTTTCCTAAGCTTTCTAAGTGCTTGTCACTCTCTTTCCCTCCCCCGCCCCCCCGCCATGTCCTTTCAACCCAAGAACATGATATAATTCTGCTTTACCTGATCTCTCTGTGGTGATGTTGGGCTGAGGCAACCGTCAGTAAATCCCCTTCTATCACGGTGTCCAAAGTGTTGGATACAGCAGCCAGGCTTCAGTTTTGTATTTCCAAGTTTATATTCTGTCCAGTCACTTGGACTTGGAGGTCTTTCTTTATCTACTGCTCTTGAAAATGCATATTGCCCAGTATTATGGGCTTACTTACAGTGTTGCAATCTGGAATCCAGGAGGAAAACTAATAAATAAAAAAAGGTCAAACATTTCACTATAAAAGTGAAAGTAGGAAAAGTACATAAAACTTTAAAATTGACTGTTTTCTAAATGGTTTATTTTTGTGCTTATCTCAGTTATAAGAGGCTGTAATTTGGTTCAGATGTGCCTATTTTGATACTGGAATTTGATGGGGATTTTAATAGCATGACCCTAGAGAGGCTTGAACTTTGACAAAAAGGAAAGTTTCGATCTTATCATCAGGCTGGCATAATAAAGGAGATTAGTTCTCCTCCAAACCACATCTTGTGGGATTGTAGAAGTGTTTGGGCACATTCAGCATTCAGGCTTTTTAATAAATTGTCCTTGGTTGCATCCTCTTTTAAAGCACACTGCAGGAGTCATCTAGAGGAATTATTGGTTTACTTTTAATACACATGAAAGGAAAAACCAACTAACAGATAGTATTTTTATGGAATTTGTTTATTTGCTTTTGTGTATTTACCTCTGATTTCACAGAATGTTATTGAACATTTGTGCTGTTTTTCAACAGTCTGACATGTTTTCTACCAACTCTTCAGCTAGTTTAGGTTGGTAAAAATACTGGATATCAGCAAAGCTAATCTGAAGATTGGTCCTCTGCTCTAAGCAGTTCCATACAGCTAAAAAGTTCTGCTCCACACATATGGGGGAAAGGCATATTTTTAGTCTTGTCCAGCTGAATACCAGCTGCTTTGATTTTGCTCCAACTTTGCAAAAGCAGAGAAGGTTGAATGATGAAGCAGAAATAAAGCAAGGCAGGAAGGCTTGGTCAACCAGAAACACCTCAGGCACACTCTCTGTTTTGTCTCTCCCGTGGTCTCTGAAGAGCCTGTGCCTGGATGTTCACAGAGGGGAATTAACCTGTGCTGCCCTTGGCAAAAAAAGCTGTGTGTGTGCACTCTGCCCTTGCCAGGCTGCCCAGAGCAGGCAGCCACACTGCTTGTGCTGCTGGGAAAGCAGAGAGGTGGGGAGATGGCATGGAACAGCTCCTCTGAGGTCTCCTTTCACAGAGATACCACTTTCCCAGCAGGGAGAGAGGGTCAGTGCCTCTCTATGTGCACTCCCACTGGCCCAGCCTCAGTGACTGGTGTCTCAGAGGATCAGGGGGAAACTGGGGCCATTCCTGTTATGGGCCTTGATGTTGGCATGGTCTTAGCAAGCTAGGGCTTGCCAACCATGGCAATTTTCAGGCACTTGGTGAGCCCAAAATCGGCTTGTGCGTGCTTGTCTCTGCTAGCTGAGGTCTTAACTCTCTCTCTGCTCCTAAATTTTTATGGGCATGTTGTGAACAAGTCTGGTTTGGGAAACACGCCACACCTATAAGTATAGTTCCAGAATCCCAAATTTATCAAGGTATTTGTCCCTGTGACCTTTTCTGTTTGTAACCCTACTTTCATTTACACTTTCGAGCCTTCAGTTTGCAAACCACCCCCAGTATTAACAACTGCTTCTGCCCAGCCTTGCATGCTGTGGGAAGCCTCCCATTTCCACTCAGTCTTTGTGAGTCCTTGGCATCTTCTCACCCCCGAGGCTGCTCTTCAGCTCACCCTGTAGGCAGTGGTGAACTCCTCATTTCTCCTACTGGCACCAGCTCCTTTCAAAAACCTCATCATTGAAGTCACATTGCTCTTTGTGCAGGGAGCTTTTCAGGTTGCCACGACATTAATGTTGTGCCTGGAGCTGAGCAGATGGAGCAGGATGTTTGTGCAAATAAAAGCAGCATGTCCAGAAAACAGCAATTTGCAGGAGCTTGCGCTGTGTTCTGGTGAGTCTCACTTTGTTGGAAGGACAATTACACTGCAGAGGCAATTTTCCCATTGGAAAGGAGAAGGGGATTCCTGCAGTGCCCTGGTGGGTTCTGCATTCGCACGGCACCATGTTTGAGGTTTCGTGGCTGAGGTGACATCACCAGATGACTGTGAGTCCTCTGTTCCTCATTGCCAAGGGAGGAAGTGGTCCACTTGGAGAAGAGAAAGGCTTGTCTATAAACAGGCACAGTGTATGAAGAGGGAAGGCTGAGCATCAGAAATGAGAAGTGTATGCTGTGTACAGATAGCACTGAATCTGCTCGTGGAGATCTACATAGATCAAATACTGAGGGAGTTTTGACACAATCAGTGTTTCACTAACCTTGTTTCCACTGAAAGCTGATTCTGTGGGGGTAAGAGCACAGATGTGTCAGAGACCAGGGAAATGCTGCTCAGCATGCATTCTGCATCTGGAAGAGCCAGTCCATCATGGGAAGAGCTGACAAGAGCTTTAATTTTGCTGTTCTCCCTCTGTAGAGGGGTACAGTGGTTTCACAAGTTATGCCTATGCTGGAAGTTTTATTTTTTAACTGTTTGATGTTTATAAACATCACTTTTCTACATTAGTTCCCAACTTAAAACCAGTTTTCTTAGTTGAGTGCGCTGTTGAGTTGGAGAGAGGAGCAGAGGAAAACTGCTGCTCACACAGAACATCTTGTTAGACCAACCTGGCCACACACTTTCCCATCTCTGCAGTGACTAAACCCTGTGCTGCCCTGGGAACCAGCCATAGCACTGAGCTCTCTCACTAACAGAGGGCTCTTTGCAGGGGTTTCTTATGGCTCTGTTGGAGGAGGGGGCTGGCTCACCACACAGGATCTGGCAGCAGGGCACAGGGGGCACCATGAGCAGCTGCCAGGGGGGAATGTGGACAGCCTGCACACTTGCTGGGTTCTGTGTATTTAGCCAAGTGCTCCTTCTTCACTTCCATTCCTTAGAGGGCTTTTCTTGGCACTTCTGTCCATCCCCCTCTAAAGATATTGGGTTATTTGGGGGAAAATCCCAGTTTTGAGACCAGCCCAAATGAAGGGAAACTATTCTTGGCTATTTGAGAAAAAACATAGTTTTGGGTTAGAAGCACTGTTCCCTGGAGCTTTTTTTCTGAAAATAAAATTAATATCTTTCTGCTAACGATAACAGTGCACGTTTCCAGGAGAAATATAGGGCTGATGTGTTTGTTCATTTTCTTAGAGAGTAAAACCACGGATTTAAAAGCCTGAATAACCTCCCCACAGGAGCCCAGACTTCAATGAGGTGACTCCAGGTTTTAAAGAAAAGGGCAGTTCAGCTGCCTGGAACAAGAAGGGGTCTTGTCAGCCTCGTGGCTGAAGGCCTGGTTATTTTTGGTGACTGTTCCTTTCCATAAGTGGGGGGTGCTTTCAGAAATTGCTGCAGTTTGCTGTAGGTGGCACGGGGTGGATGAGTCCAGCCTTTCCCCTGTCTCAGGAAAAGCAGGTTGGGGTGCACTTCCTGGGCTCACAGCCAGCCAGAGCTGGGGTCCCCCACACCCTCCCTGGGGCTGCAGATGGGTGGTGGCAGCAAAGCCAGGACCCGAGGGATCCCCACTGCCCCCGCCACACGTGGGATGTGTGTGCTTAAAACAGAGAGAACAGGTCGTATGAAAGGTGGTCTGAGGGGCCAAATAAATGCTCATGGAGCAAAGGAAAATTGTTTCGTTTGGGAGGGGAAGGGAGAAGAAACCACAGAGACATTCCTTTCCCTACGAGGCTGCCAGTCAGCAGCCCTTTCTGCAGCGCCTTTGGAAAGGGATTTGAATGATTAAATTACTAGCTAGAGAGACCTTACGGGACTCGGGTTGGTGACATTGTCTAGCAGAAAAATTGTCTCGTGGAGAGATTATTTTATTTTTTTGCCCCACTGGAATTTTTTCAATTCGACATGTCCCGTCCAGCTGCTCCTCCAGATGGAGGTGAGGGAGCAGTGGGCAGCCCGCCGTGGGACTGGGATGGGGACAGCAGTGATTGTGCAGGCTCCCACCACTGGCACCCCACGGGGTGGCCAGGATGGTCACTCAGCACATGGACACCAGCCTGGTGACCCCTTGAAAAGCCTGCCTGCCGAGTGTTTTTGAAGGCACAGTGTTTTTGCTGGCTCTCCTGGGTTATTCTGTATTCCAGCTGCTCTTAGGAAGGAAAATGGAAAAAAAAATAATTAAGGAAACTATGAAGTTGTAGAGAACTTGCCCAGATCCTGCTCATGTTTTCCAAAATATGGTTTCTGATGTGGGGAAGTTGGTAGGATTCAGTCTGTCTGGGGAGTAGATGGGTATTTTATCTAGAATGTTTTCTGTTGTTTTAACTTCCCTGCAGTGACCCAGCATGGCATGCATGGTCCAGCAGGCTCTTGCAAGCCTCCCGTGCTCATGCAAAGCCATTCGGTCATGGTCAGTTTGCCAAGATAGTGCAGTTCCCCTTCATCTTGATCCTGTTCCATCGTTATGGTTCCCAAAGGGCTAATTTCAAGGTGAAATTTCTTCAGTGTTCTATCAGTTTTTGCCTGTCTAATCTTCCCTGGTAAAGGCTTGCATTTCAAAGGATGGTAATAACCTCTCTGCCATAGAGCATTGATACACAGTTGTATCATGCTCCGTGTATCCAAGCTGGTTCATGCTCTGTTATCATTCTCAGCACCTTCAGGGAACAGGACCTCCATCCCTGAGCGGCTTCAGAGGCAGAAGAGATTCCACTCAAAATTCTGCCTTTGTGTCTGGGTACGTGACGTTTGTACTGAAATCCAAGACACAGAGAAAGGGATGAGGGCAAGACAAGGTTTGCAGTGATCATCCAATCTTCAGTCAACAGGCTTTCCTTCTGCATTCCTGATAAGGAGGCTGGAGGACACGGAGCAGCTGAGCAGCAGAGTTGTCTGGGAGTTACTGGGGGAAGAGCTTGTGTGTTAGCATCAGTCTTGCAACCTTTCACGCAATAAACAGTTTTTATTCATTTGTGTCTCCCCATTACATTCTGTAGACTGAAGATTGGCTTCAACTGGAGACAAGCATAATTACAGAGAGGCACCTGAAGCCTTTAGGATTGTGATAGAATTACTCTCCATTTCCAGGTCTCTTTCCCTGGCATTATTTTCCTTTTGATTTTGATTCCATGTTCTGTACAACATCAAATTTTGCTTCTCCAGACTTTACAGGTACCTTTCCCCTTTGATTTAGCTTGATTGCAAATCAAACATGTCTGTGGTTTCTGCTTGCAATGCTTTCCTATGACTTTAGGCCCAGCCCAACTTGGATTTCCCCTCTCTGGCACCACAAGAGGTTCAGAACACATGAAACCCATCCTTGCCCTGTTTCAGGCTGCCACATTTTTAGTTTGTTTCATCTCCTTCATTGACGTAGGAGTAGATTCTTTTCAGGTCATTGTGATTCATCTTCCAGCATCTGAATAAAGTTATAGGAATCATTGCTGGGAGTCAGCTGAGGTCTGTGGAGATGTGCTGAGCTGCACCCAGCCAGGGGACCCAGCTCTGAGGCTGGGATTGCGTGAACAGGGTGGGAGGTGGCGAGTGCATGTGGATACAGACACAGATGGCACAAGGAGCTCCAAACTTCCTTTAGCCAAAGGCACTCAACAAACAGGACAGCCTTTCTCAGCCTGTCTCAGAACATTTATGCGTTCCACATATGTGAGATGTTCCAAACTTTCGCCTCCAAAATAGCAGGAACAAAATGAGTAGCACTGCCCACCAAAGGAAAACTAAAGTAAATCCCCAAAGAAGTGATTTATAGTATGTAAATCACTTACAATAATGAATGTAATCCTGTCAAACAATTTCTTCGTTATAATAACTTAACAGGCATCTGTTGATTTTTATATCAGGTCATAAATGCAGTCTCTGCAGTTTTATAAAAACATTTGTTTGCAAATGATGTTGGAAACTGTTCGACAGACTAAGTCCCATCTTATAAACGAAGGGCAGAGCTCTGCATTCTTTTTAAATGTGCAAGTATCAAGAGCTCATGAGCCTGCCCTCTGTGCCTGCCTGTGATGTGAGCCAGGCAGGCTCTGCAAGCAGTGCCTCTCGTGCTGTGACTGTAATCACTGCACATGTAATCAGATTGTACAACTGCGTGTGCAGCAGCTCAGTGAGCACAGACCCGGCCGGGCCCAGCAAAGGGGGCCGTCTGTGTGTGTGGTGGGCAAAGAAGTAATTAGAATGCTGAGAGCTACAATTAGAAGTAAGATATTTATTTTGCAGGATTTGCTGTGATGTGCTAATCCCTTTCTTAGTACAGAAGAATATTTATTTTCTTCTGTACTTAGTGTTTAGCTTTGAAGTTGTTCAAGAACATCTGCTGGTGACCACAGAAGACGTTATAATTCTGGTACATCAATTGCAGCTTAGGCCCCATTTAAGGCTCTGTTAGAGGCCCTGGGTCTATGTCAGTTCTCTGGTTCAAATCAACTCTTTTACCCCTGAAGACCCCAGCCCTTAAGGCACTGGATAAAGATCTCTCATTTTTGTACTACGCTAATTAGTTATTTTAATGAGGGTTTAATTACCTGCCTGCCTAAAACACTGTTTACAGTGTCAAGGGAAAACTTTAAGTAAAAGGAAGGAAAACCAATTTAAACAATACAGGAGCCCGTGCCCAGTTCCTAATGGAACCAAGCACAGGCAAGTTCTGAGAGTTAGGAATGGGCTGAGGCCCGTATGGCTGTTGTGTCAGCTTGTCTTCATGGGCATGCAGAAACACAGATCTCGAAAGAGGGAGTAGGAACACAAATATAAACAACATAAGGAAAGCAACGGGGATGTGCCTGGAGAAATGGGCAACAAGCAGCGATTTTTCTGCCTGTTTGTCTGAACCCAGACTTTTGAATAAGGTTTCTGTGCAAACCAGGGAGCTGGTGATGGAATTTTAGTGGAACCTGAAGCCACGGCTCAGGCTTCCATCTGCCTCTGAGGTATGTTCCCCATCACCAAATAATATCATCAGTCTCAAGAGCATTAACAATTTATTTGTTTGATACTTTTTTAACCTTGATTTTTCTTTCAGCAGTTCCTCTTGCATATCCCCCTCCTTTTGCACTCTCTCTCCTACAATTTTTTGTTTATAAAGTTTGTAAAAGGTGACATTTGGAGTATTAATGGTGGTGTATATTCACATTTATCATATGATAATGGACAGCATTCAGGATCTGCTGGATGTGATCCAAAATCCTGCTGAAGTCAGTAGGAACATTTCTTTTAGAGGGCTTTCAATTAGACCCTGAGCGGTGAATGTGGCCTGCCTTTTCACAGAAAATGCTGAGTAGCTGACTGTGGCTCATTTCATTCAACATGTTATACTTTCTTCTGTAGCTGTTGCATTTCTTTCCTTTCTTGACATGAATAGAAGGACCTTCATTGTGATTTGGATAATATTTCCTTCTGCTGCCTGTGTGTAAGTGCAAATATAGTTGGAGTGTGTTCAGTAGAACAGACACGTGAAGAAGCAGCTGGCTTCTCATGTGGAGTGTGTTCATTTCTCAGGGCAGGTTGAACATTTTAATTTGGCTTTTTGTTTCCTGTGCTGTGTTTACAAATCAGATTTTGCTGAAAAAAATTAACTGTACCTTGAGAGTTTGTGAGGTGTTGAGGGAAGTATATATAATCTGCTGTTAACTTAAATGGGTTCTGCCGTGAATACAGAATTTATTTAAAGTCGGTACATACCGAACTGATTTGTCTTGACAGACTGACTTGTATAGCAGCTCATCATCCAAGTGGTTCCCACTGTGGCATCACTTGGGCTTAATTATAAAAACTGTTTTGAACGGTTGAGAATGGAAAATGTTGGCTTAAGTAAAGTCCCAAATCCCAGAACATCTCTAAAAAATTAAAAGATCTGAGCTGACATGGGAAGATTTGCAAGCACAGGAGTGTTCCTGAGGTTTAGACCTCACTGATCATCTGTTACACTCCCAGGAAGCCTTTCTAAATGTTTAGATATAATTAGTTTTCTCAACTGGGTACAGGGAATGAGTTCCAACGAGAATCCTGACGCACAGGCTGAATTATATTAAATACTGTGAAAAGTAAGTAATTTTAATAGAAACAACCAAGAAGTGTTACTCCCTGCTGTGCAGCCCTGTGTGCCCTTGGTGTTCAGTGTGGACAGTGTTCATCTGGCAAGGGAAAAAATTCCAGATTTCCTGCTGACAGAAGGAAAAATACTAAATGTTGCTGTAGGCAACTTGCCATCACACATTATTTCTTATTTTGTGGTTTGATTTTTGAGTCATGCCATTTTTAAGGAGCATGGAGGGCGTGACAGGGGAGCAGGACGGGTACTCCGTGTGAGGCTCACCAGCACACTGCCAGGCTCCACACCAGCTTGTTGGCTTCTGCTTTTTACCTGTCACTTCCCTATGGCTCATGAATCACTTGCTTTAAGGAGTATTTTATAAATCCCCCACAACAGGTGTCTAAAACTAGATTTAAGTATAATAGGGGTTTGTTTTGGTTTGGTTTTACTCTAATTGGTTTTTCTCAGTATCTTCAGGCTTAGCAAGCCTCTTCATTATGCATCAGCACCTGGAGGCTCTTCTGAAGGTTACCACAATGCTTTAGTCATGGCTTTGTATGTAACACATGCATTATGTATGTAACCAGCCCCAATTCCTGGCTCTTAAAGCCCGAATACTTGAATACTTTGTTTACTTATCTCTTTTTCTATCTATGTGTGTGTATATAGTAAACCAAGCAGTCTGGTATCTATTAAGTTTAAAAAAGAAGAAACAACATCAAAAGCATGTACCAAGTTGGCAAATACGCCTCAAAATTAAATATTGACATGGCTAAAACTTCATGCACAAACCTCACTGAACATTACCAGCTAGGCCAGCACCTGGACTGTCATTTCACCACTGCCCCCCTGCTGAAAGACTCACCTCGGCCAGCCTGCACTTGCGGCTCTGTGTGTAAGGGATGTCAGGGTAGGTTCTCACTCATTATATTTTTTTCCCCTTCACCAAGCACTTTTTATTCCCGGCTCACTAGTTTTTGCTTTGTGTAGATGGTTCAGGAAGGGCTGTCAAAAGCTTCAAGTTGTGCTCTAGGGAGGCAGGTCAGGGAGGGACGTGCCCCGGGAGCTGAGCACACAGCACACTGCCCTGTCACAGACAGGCAGGCTGGAGCTCCCGGGGAGGCTGTGGCAGGTCATGGAGCAATTACTGAAGATACATAAAACAACAGCTGGAATTAACATTTTGCTGTTCTCAGAGGTCACTTTCAGGTGCTCTGTTTTAACTTCGTGTACCTTGCTGGGCTGTGAAATGCAGTCTAAGTAATGAAAGGGCGATGCTTGGGGAAACCTTTGCAGTGTTGGCAGCCAAGATTTTGCCAACACATTGCAGTGTTGTGTATTCTGTGTTCAATAACCTGCCTGAAGTGAGGTTTGCTGTCGGCCTTTAGCTACTGCCTTCTCTGCTTCTGTTTGCTGGGCCCGAAAGTCAGCCCTAAAAAAGCTTTTTGCACAGAGGTTAGTCCACCACTTGCCTTCTGGCACTGGCACGACTTGCCTTCTGTCTTTCTGCAGTAAGGAAGAGCCAAGCCTGTGTGATGTGCGAGCTGATTGCTAGTAATGCCATATCAGTGAGGTGGCAATTTCCAGGCTTACCCAGTGTTCTGTGGGAAAAAGCTAGAGCTGAATGTTAAAATGGAACAAAGGGACCTTTAAACAGGTAACGAAATGAATTATTTCCAGCAGTGTTACCCAGGCCTCAGAAGTTATTCTCATCAGCTCTAAATTTACATTTCCCTTGACAGAAACATGCACAGGTAACAGATGAAAATAGTTGATTTGCTGTTTTGGAAACAGTACCAATTAATTACAGAGAATCCTACCATTTTGTTCAGACCTGCCTGCAGTGAGAGGAGGCAAGGATGTTCTTACTTTGATTTGCTGTCATTTAGGAGGTTTCAAAAGGGAACAGCCCTTCATGTTCCATTTTCTATTTAATTTGGCCAATGGTACTGGAGTGTGCAAATGTTGTATAGGAGCCCATTTTGCCCCTAAACAGAAACTGAAAAATCACTGCTTTGCCATACCCTGATAACCATGTACTGCCATGGCACCCTCTGTCTCACAGGCTCCTGGTGCCCTTGTACCTTCTGGAACTAGCCAGCACTACTTTTTCATCCTTTGCAAAGGGCAAGCAGGGCTTAGGAACTTGCCTCTCTGGGGCACCCAGGCAGCACAACAGCGGACACAGCCATTTAAAATCCAAGTTAATGTAGTTAAAATTAAACCTGTTTGCTGGGGAGAAGGCAAAGCAGATCAGCGAAACCACACTGAAAACCCAGTGGTGTCAGAGGGTGCCCCAGAGCCGGGCAGGGCGAGCCTGGGGTGCCCCCAGCAGCTTCAGGCAGAAAAGGCTGATAGCGTTTGAGGGGGTTGGCTTGATGGAAGAGGGCACAAATTGGATGCCACCATCAGTGAGACCAGAATATATGTGTCAGCCTTTTTGACAAAACAGCCCTTGGCAGCTTCCCCAGCTGGAATGTGTTTCAGCTACTCATGGTGCTTAAAGGTGGTAAATACTCGGTAATAAGCAAATGGGAGTTAATTTCTTGGAGGGACTCAGTTTGAGTTGGCAGATCTCTGTTACTTCTAAATGGCTAAATCTCTTTTTTTGAAGCCAGGCAGTAATTTGGGTTGGTTTCAGCTGCAAGTTGTCTTTCTGTGGGCAAGCACTCTGCATGCTGCCCAGGGGTGAGCCCCCGTTTCGGAATTACACGTGGCAGCCCACCACTAGCTATCACTGTGGCTAAGAAGGGCCTGGGAAATATAGGTTTCTTTCATTGGGCTCCAGAGGGACTTGCCAAAAAGCCACACTTTGCAGACAAAGCGTGGAGAATTACATCAGTTCGAAGGCATGCCACGCTGAAACCTCCAACACAAACCAGCTGACCTAAGCATGGCAAGGGATCGGGTTGCAGGGTGATCACAGAGCTGTCATCAGCCCTGGCAGGCGGCGGCACCCTGAATGCTTCTGTAATGACCGCGGGCACCAGTGCTCCGGGAGAGCAGGAGCTTGTGTGGGAGGGCAGAGAGCTGTGCAAGAAGGGTAGGGTGAAGAAATAAATTTCTGCATTTCTTGGCACCGTTAGCTGAGGGGATTTTATTTTTTTTTTTAATTTCTTGGCACCATTTGCCAAGGGAAAAAACAAAAACAAACAAAAAAAAAACCTGACAAGCACGTGGTTTTTAAGAAATAATTAATAAATTAAATATCCTTCCAGAGAAAATAAATATAGTTGAGTAAACATTTGCTCAGTTGCTGAGAGACTGTACCAACAGGACTGAAGAAGTGCTTGTATAGAGAGGTACAGATACAGCATCTGTCAAAGCTTCAATTAAGAGTTAGTAGGTGCTGTATAATTACAGGGCAAGGAGGCAGTCTTTGTCCCTGAAGGTCCTAATGGCAAATGTTCATCTGCAAGGCAGGCAGGAGTCTCAGCATCAGTGATATTTTTGTAGGACTGGTATGTTTTAAAAAGCTCATCCCACGCAAGAGAAGAATTATGTGGGTGCCTGTGCAAAACATGCCTTCCCTCAGTTCCTCCTGGATGCCCAAGTGCTTCAGAGAGGATTGCTTCAGAGCACAGTGGTGACCTTCACCTCTGCCACTGGTGTCTGAAATACTCCACTGTACCTAAGAGGGAGACTCCATGGTTTCTTCTAAACTCCTGGACAAACATTTCCCCACTGGAGCTGCTCCTCTCCCATGTATTCCAGTGAGCTTGGCTGGGAGGCTCAGGTCTTTGAGGCTCCTGCTCATGGTACACTCACAGTTTGCTAGCAGGCAAGCTGGGTGCTAAAACGAGTTTGATGTAAACTCGGGGGTTTGTTACAGCAGTCAGGAAGATGAACTGCTGGAAGGTGTTTCTGAGAGGAGCAACAGAGTCTTTTTCGTATCTCCTTCTGGAAGACACTCGTTACCAAGATGCAAGTTGTGGTGCTTCTTGTGATGCAGGTGGTGGAATTCAACTGTGTCTGACATGAAAAGTCTTGGTCAGCCTGGATGGCCCACAGACAGTTTTGGCTTCGGGGTTTCTCCAGCTGTGATAGCATCCCACAAGTAGGAATGTACATGTCGTTGTTGAAAGCTTCTTCTCAGAGATGCTGTACTTTCTAGAACCCAGATGAGTCCATGAGACAAGCTGGGTCTAAAAGACTTTGGTGGCAGAATGAGCACTGCTCTGAAAGACCTTCCTATTACACCGCTGGAGGCAGTTGTAGCAGCTCTAATGGTTTCACTTCATGCACAGCCTGGAGCATCCAAACCCATGACATCAATACAGCAGGGAGGACTGGGTGCAAGCCTGATCCAAGAGATCCTTGCTCTTTATGAAACATGCCATGGGATCTCCAGCTTTTACCTTGTCAGCTTCTACAGGAAGGAGATAGATGGAGGTAGGCCTGCTTCTCAGGGACATGGTTCTCCTTTCCCAAGCTACTGAGCCCTGTGTGGTTTGGTTTATAGGAACTGGTGTTCTTTGAAGCTTTTCTTCTCTGAGCAGCATTGCAATGTTCCTACGGTGCATTGATTTCATCTGTGGAAATGCAATTTTTACTCCCATCAGCTTTTGAAGAAACAGAAGCATTTTTCTAAGTGGTGCCCCATGGATTAGGTCGGTGAGGGAATACAGAAGTTCTCCCCTGAGGTTTATTAAGAAAATGGAGTGGAGCCATTAAAATGATGAGCAATCTGCACCACCAGAGTGGTGTAAATTCCTTATCAGCAGCTTGTGGTGAGCTCCTGTACCATATGGCAGCACTCAGGAGAACGACTGCATTGGCTGGACCCCATCAGAACCCCAAGAAGGTAGGTGCTCCTTTTGCTGCCCTGAGGACCGGTTATGCTGCACTGCAGTGTGAAGCACTGGTGTCCAGACACTGCGCTCTGGCTGTCACTGGTTTTCAGGAGGAGCAGGAGGCTGCACACGTGGAGCTGGTAAGGCAGCTGAATCCCACAGGTCAGACCAAGGCAGACTCTTTTCTCTGTGGCTCTGACAGATTTCACTTCCATGGTAGAGGAGCTTCCTGGTTTTGTTTGCAGCTGAGTGTCTTTGCCATTTTTATCAGATGGGAGAGGAGGTCTCACGGTGTGACTCCGCCGACTCTCTGCTTCCTGAGTGGCACCAAAGTTATTCATAGCTGGGGGTGATTAATAATAAACCTGAGAGTTTTCTGACTTAGTGGACTGTGCTGAAATAATCTGAAGTATTTCTGCAGAAGCAGTTCGTTGAATGATGCAAGCCATGCCTTGCTGGTTCTGTTGCAGAGGAGGAAAGCCCTTTGAGTAGAAAAAGGGTTGCTTTATAGGGCTGTGATGCTGGTTAGTGAGTCCTCCCTAGGAACACTGGCTGCAGATTGTGTTGGGGACGAGGAATGTCAAGCATAGAGGCATAAAAACCATGTATTTTTAACTTAATCAGTTCATGCAAAGTCTGGGATGGAGGAACTGTTTGGGTTTTGTGAAAGAGTAACCCTCGTTTGAATTTCAAGTCTGGATGAATTCACACCCCTTTACTGAGCTGCCTGCTGGCTTTTGGCGTTGTGCCCTCAGGATCTCTGTATATGTTTATTTGATTAATAGTTTGAATTTGACTCTCGCTGTTGCTGAGTTGAAGCACAGTAACGCAAAGACTATCAATATAACTATTGTCAAGCCTCTTTAAAGATCATATATCAGGCCCTCAGATACAGAATCATGTTTTTTAAGATAGAGTATACTTAAAGAAATTCTCTCTTTTTATTTCAATAAAAATTTTCATGTGATTTAGGCAAAACCTTGGCTTAGGGGTTGAGTATCTTACTTGGTACTGCTGGAGATTGTATGCCAGCTGCACAGTTTCTAACATGTTCACACCGGTCAGACTTGAAGTTTCCAGCTCATTTCTTCAGGGTTAAGTTTCTGGAAGTGTTCTCATCTTCCCCACCGTGTTCCCCCAGGGCAAGTAATATTTTGCAGTATGTGGGAATTGAAGTGCTATGTCTTTAGCCAGTGTTTTGTTAGCTCCATTGTTTGTATGCATTGGATTGCCTAGGAAACCATAATAATCTTGTTAAAATAAAGATTTAATCTTTCTGTGGCGTTGGGGCTAGTTCAAAAGTCACGCCAACACTGGCGGCTCGTTAGAGCACATTAATTTAGACCATCCCACTTTCCGGGGAGCAGTGCGAGTGCCAGCACCCCACGGCCCTGCCCTGCAGAGCTGGGCACCAGTTGCCCCCAGCAGCCCCACGGGCACTGTGGCACAGCAGAGCTGGGCACCAGGGCCGACCATCTGCAGCCTTGTGCAGATGGAGAGCCCTGAAGAGAGCCCTGGGTTAGCATCTCTCCTGCAGGACCGGCCAAACTGAGTCTGTGCAGTGGCTGCTCCCAAGGACGCAGAGCCAGCTGCAGAAATTGCCAGCTCGCAGCTGCCTCTGCAAACCTCCTCTGTGCCCAGAATTGGAAGTGGAATAATCTGTATGTCCCTGTGTTTGGGTTGTGGCCAGCTCATTTGATATCGGAGTGGGCAGTGCACTTTTAAAAGCTCTACTCTGCTTAGTGTTCCCCCAGTTACACATGCTATTATGCTTTTTAGCTAAAGAATAGATTGACTTCTCCTCTAGCTCACTGGGAGATCCCTCTGGCATAGACTTTCCAGGAGGGAATGTTCCATGGTCTGTATCCTCTCCTCCACAACACTTGAGTGAACCCCATGAAAACCCCAGGGAGGTAGTTGCTCTTTTTCCTGCCTTGGTGACTGTGTTGTGCTGCAGTGTGAAGCACGGGTGCATAGCATGGGATGGGGGACCACTCAACTTGGCCAGGTGGCCAGGGCTGGTATGGCCAGCCCCATCACCCGCTGCTCGGGGTGCTGACACACTGCAGTGGGCTGTTCCTCCTCTCGTGGTCATAGCTGTTCCTTTTGGATTGCATCAGGTCATTTGTACATATGTAGTGAGGAAGTAAAACCAAAGCCACGACCTTTGTTGCCATCCAGCAGCTCCTTCAAATAGCTCTGTCCTTTCTTCTCTTCCCTGGTTCTTAATTTGCACATTAAAGAGCAGGCTGCTGCTCGGAAGGCAACTGAGTTGCTGATGGGATCAAACCTGTTCCAGTTTGAAGATAATCAACAAAGTTAGTCCATGAAACAATTTTTAAGATACGAACAAGATCAAAGCACTATCAGATGTGGACACCAACAGACTGGGCTTTGATAATTTAATCTACCAAATTACCAATTTTAGGGCATTTGATTTGTTATTTCTGCAAATTAGGGGCCAGATGCTGCTGCACTTTCTTAGTTTTTAATCTCTTAAAAATAGAAGCGATTACTGCTGGAGGAATGTGCGGCTCAAGCAGAGTGATGCTGGTTAACCCTTTCTTTAAGTCTTTTTAATTGCATTTTGCTGTTTTTTTCTGTGATAATATAACTGTGTGCTCAGTGTGGTGGTTCCAGAGAGGTGAGCCCATGGGAGCTGCCTGGTGCAGTACTAAAGTCATTGTGATATTGGCAACTCCTTCCTTTGGTTTCTACTTTTCTGTCTCACATTTTTCTGCTCTTACTTCTGCTCTCAGCCCAAGTGTGTCCATCCTGCATTTTCACAGTCTTTTCATTTCAGCCTCTCTCTGTTCCTTCAGTGCATCTCCTCATCCCCCTTTCTGCCTGTGTGGTGTCATGCCTACCTCCTGCTTCTACTTTTTCCACCTCCAAGGAAATCTGTATCCACTACCCCATATTCTCCTGCCTGAGAGGAATGAGCAAGGTTTTTGTCTGTGCTGCAGTGGGTGGAATGCGGGAGAAGAGCTGTGTGGGCTGGTGGGTGGGATAGCTGCAGCCTTGGCAAGAGGGGCTGAGGGAACCAGCTGGGGTTTTGATAACCATCTCCTCCCAGGTCTGCAGGGCGTCCTCCAGCATGGTGGGAGGCACTGGGTGGACTGGTGCCTCTCCAGTATCCTCTGGAGAAAAGGTAATGAAGCTGGCTAAAGGCTACTAAAGGCAGTTCACCTTATGCCTCTGGGTGGGGGAGCCTGGATTATGTGATGGGCAAGTCTGTGTTTGTGTATTTCTGATGGGACTAAAGAGCTGGTGTTTGACCTGGACGCTTCCCATGCTTTGGGCTGTTTGAAAGACCTCGCCTGGGGAAGGGAGGTGTCTTCAAGTGGCACAGAGCTTTCTGTTATGTAAAATAATACAGAATAAGCTCTTGTGTTATGTTTTATTGTCCATATTTGCTCAGCACAAATTAATTCAGCATGTTCTCGGGCCAAGAGAGCCTAGCTGAGGCCTGCCAGAAGTCAGCAGCAAATTTGGTAGTAGATACATTCCTTTCTTTCAGCAATGAAAACACATTCAAGATCAGGAGGAACAGCCTCTAGGGGAGAAATTTCATCCTGGAAGGGAGGCTTGGAAAAATGTCTAACTGTGGGGCAGAGAGTCCGGGAGAAACAATGAGATGACACATCTCCTGCTGCTGCTCTGCTCCCTTCCCACTCTCATGAAAGCTGGTGTTGAAACACTTTTTCCTCTTCTGCTGGTAAGTGCTTATTATGGCCTGATTTTTGGTGAGAGAAACTTTGGAAGCGAGCATTTTTGTTTCTCATTATCAGTGCAGGCCTTTCCCCAACTACCCACCACCCAGCACCCCCCTGCCAGGTCATCTCTTGGTGTTTCACCCCATGCAAGCCCTGCCCTTAGGTGGTGAGGGGCCAGCGTGTGTGTCCCCATGCAGGTGTGACCCTGCACAAGGACAGGCACCAGCACACTGACTTTTTGCATCAGCTCACACAGGGAAAGGGATCCTTCAGCACTGCAGAGGGCACCAGCCTTTGAGCAGTGCTGTTACAACAGTGGACATGGCCCAACATGCAGCCTTCTGCCTAAACCCACTTGAAGCTGGGTGTTTTTCCAGGAAATGGAGCATTCCTGCAGCAGGTGCATCAGTAGGTGCATCAGCAGGAACCCCCTGGCTTCCTTTATCTTCAGCCTTTTTGGACTCACTGATCTTGGAGGTCTTGTCTAACCTTAATGATTCTGTGATCTGCTCTTTCCACCTGTCTTTCAGTTATCAGAGGGCAGAAGAACTGGAGAAATACAAGTGGGGAAACGTGATCCACATTCCTCTTGGCAGGAACAAGACAAACCTGGAGCAAAGCACTTGCTCAGTTACTCACATTACTGAAGAGTGTCACTGGACTGGTGCCTCTGTTGGTACCAGCCACTCCATTTGCCCACCACGCCTGGCACAAGGACTTTATTTAACCATGTCACCACAACTGGCAGCAGGGGATTCTGGTTTTGGGGAGTTTATTTTTAATTTTAAAAGACCCAGATAGTTGACAGGCCTTTAGAGTCAGTGTCACCCTTTTGTCAAACCAACGTAAAAGTAACAACCCTGCTGTTTTTGAGGAGCTGCCTGAGGTAAAGCTGGTGGAATGCCCTGAAAGGGTTTCACAAAGTGAGGACAAAATGATTAACCACCCCAGCTGATCATCACTGGGCTCTGGCAGCCTGCAGCTACACTCCAGATTTTACAGCAGAGGAGCTGCCAGTTGTGTATGGGCTGATGAGGGAGCTCTGCTGCAATAGCATCCCTTGGTGGGCTGGGAAAACCTACTGCCCATTTCTTCATGGTGGTAGGAAAAAGGAAAGCCCAGACATACCAGCCTCAATTACCATTCAGTTTTCTATATATCCCCAGCAGTAAATTAACCAGAGATACAGACCTGAATGCCTTTGTTTTCCTGACAGGATCCTCTCTCACAGCTGTCATGCTGCAGAAAGTTTCCCTTTGTTCATGGCTGGAGGGGCAGCCACGAGACCCCACAGCCCCCTGGTTTAATGGCTGGGTGCAACAGGGAATGCCACATTCCCCTGCAGTGGCAGTGTTGCAGGTGGCATGTAAAGGACTACAGTTAGCTGGCATGGGGGTTGAGCATGTGATTTATGGTGCCATTAATAATAAGCATTTATTTGTTATTGCAGTATATCAACAGGGCTGCAATCCATCAAGTGTATACCGGACGTGAAATTATGGATTATGGGTGTGGAGAAAATTGGAAAAGGAGGAAGGAATGATTTGTAAAATCTCCTGATCTTACACATATATAAATTTTCCTGGGGGCAGTTTGGTGTCTATTATTTGCTGTCCCCAAGCAGCAGTATACCCTTGGAGACACTGGGGGGATATGAGGGGGGATTTTGAGGCTCTCAGGGGGTCCCTGCCTGTACCCTGCAGCCTGGGGGCTGCTGGCACTGCTGCCAGGACTGCATCCCTGCTTGACATGCCCTTCTTCCCTGGGCACAGTCTCCAGCCAGCAGCTGTGACATGCTCTTTGCTGACACGGGGGTACAGCCACAGCACAGACCCCTTGTGTTGGGCCATGTTTGCTCTGCAGCAGCTGTGAGTTGTGTTTCAGGCACAAGCAGAACTTCAAAGCCCCTGAGCACAGAGCTTGTTTCCTGGCTGGGGCAGGGCCTGGCCCTTGGTTTTCTCCTACTTATTGCAGCAGCTTGGAGGCCAGTGCAAGGGCTCTGTCAGCAGCACAGATCAACTCAGTGCTACTAAAAAACATCTTTTGGGAAACCACTTCTGAATTTGTCTGAAATTATTTAGAAAATGTTTACAGCTGCCTTTTGTGTTCAACCAATAGCTGAAACACAAAGTCTGGCATGTCCAATATCCCCCCAAATAACTCACACATATAGTCACAGCACTGAAAAAAAAACACAAAACCCATGACAGGCAAAGGCAGAACAAAAGCAAAATACACAAGAAAACCCCAATGCCACAAAGTTCTGTTCTCACAACTACTTTAACTGGTGTGACCTCTCCCAGTGACTCCTGTCAGACAACCAACGGGCTGCAAATTAAGCACGGGCACAGATGTTGTTTCTGAAAATGTCTATTTGTGGAACAAATTATTTCTAATAGAAAATGGCATCTGTGTCAATTTGAGAAAAGCTATATATGCACCAAGCGAGGATAATGGATATTTTATAGTCCAGACCGGAGTGGGACTCCAGGTGAGCTGCCCATGTGGCTCTGCAGCCCTGGAGAGGCATGGGATGAGTGATGGCCCCCCTGCTCTTGCCTTGAGGATGCTCAGTCTGGCAATCTATTGCCAAGACTATCACTGGTAATTTTAGTGGCAGCATTTTTTGCACCACCAAGCCTCAGGCCTGCCTTTTGCAGTTTTTGAAATCTTTTAAATGCAGAAGTAGATATCCTACATGATAACCCCGAAATTCTTTGGGGAATTAATGACACCCAATGGAGCCTTGTAAGACTGTGAAAGAGCAAGGACAGAGAGTAAAACTCTGGCAGTATAGGAAGAGGGGTTTCATATTTTAAATTCTAAAAAGATTTAAAGTCTTTAACTCCACTGGTTTTAGTTGGAGCCCTCTGCATGCCTTCCTGACCTCAGCTAGAGATCATGGTAACTCCTGAAGCTGCAGAAGTCCATGAGTCTTAATATCAAATATTGCAGCACTTCTGCCTGCAAGCTGCCAGGAGCTGCCGTGCAGCTTGTGAGCCACGGGAGGGGAAAGCTTTTGTCATAGCCATAAAATCATTATTTTTCCCTCCCTCTCAGAAAATTTGGACCCAAATGCAGGGTTCACACATGGATGCTGCCACTGCAGCCCTTGGGACAGAGCAAGGGCTGTGAGATTTAACCCCTTGGGTTTGGTTTTTTGCTATTGTGCTGATGAATTCTAGTAATTAATAGCTTACCAAAATAAAAGCCTTTAAGAAAAATATGAATTCTGATTTGAAAAGCCGTGGTTGTGTGTGCATTGTTTAAATCAATAGCTTTTTCTTGCTAATGGAAGCACAATGAAGTAATCATAAAACTCACTATTGTGACGAATTGATGTTTTTCATATCAAAACAAATGGAAATCTCAGAGGCTGATTGGATTAAATTGAAGAAGCCAATATTACAGCATTTTTATTTGCTTTTATGTGTGGAAAGTCAGTGTCATCTGATTTTTGCTACTTTTTTGTGTAATTTCATGTCTGTTGAAACCACCACTTTCCAATCTTCTTCTCCTTCCCCTGGGATAACCCAGTTAAAGCCCTAAAACTCCCATAATTTTTCAGTAAAAGCAATTACTGGTTTTGCTTTGTTTATGGTCGAGATCAGCAGTAGTTGATAGCCTACCTAAATTATCACAGATTCGATTTTTATGTAGTGTGAAATTATCGGAGAATCAAACTCTCCACCGTGGTAGATGACTCCAGATTGTAATAAATACTCTGGAGGGGGAATTCTGCTGTGTGTTCTTCATCCTTTTCCTCTTACCTGCCAAACACTTCCTGGGGATCAGTGGGTTTTGTAGAGACAGTCAGCAGACATGCCCTGCGCACAGCCCTGCCCTCCCTCCCGTGCCCAGGGAGCCCCTGCAGGCAGGAGCAGCAGGAGCTGGGGTTTAATGGGTCCTTGGCAGCACTTTCTGAGCAATAAAAAGCAGGTCTGTGTTGGAATGAGACCTTTGAAGTGAGACAACCTGTGATGGTGTGTACTCTTATCTGTGCAATAAATATGTGATTTTTATATTCGGTGACATATGGTTACTTAAAGGCCTCTGAATTGCTGAAGAAAACTAATTTAATTGAAGTCAAACATGAAAATACAAGGCAGAAGCAAATAGAAAGCAATTCAGTATGTTCAGCTGATCTTACTCTAGCAAGGGGGTTATTTTTAACTTTATGATTATGGATTTTTATAGTGTCACATCAACAAAAAGGGCTTTTCTTCACAGCGAGAGCAGAACAGAGGAAGTCCAAGTAAATGAGATCCAGTGTCCTTCAAGGAGGCAGTGGTAAACATGTTCTCAAAGATAGAAAAGTTCAAATATAAACTAACTATGCTTGCTATGAGGAGAGAATACATTGATTATGTCTGAGAAGACAGCTGGTTGAAGACCAAAATCAGAATCCTTATCCCCAAAGTCTGCCACAGTGATATTTCAGAGACCCATTCAAACCTCCTGTGGCACAGACAAAAATAAATCTGAGGGAGCTGGCTGGGTTTAAAACCAGACATCAGAAGCCCTTCAGATACGTCAGAGCCTCCGTAGGAAAAGAAAAAACGTTGAGGGGAGAAAGGAAGGAGGGCTCTGGGGAGAGAAAGATGCACCAAAATTAATAATGACAGTGGCTGTGGTTGTGCCAGTGAAGCTCCCAGGAGGGCAGGGCTCTTGCTCGTGGTCGTGGTCTGTGTGGGACTGTCCCTGCCTGGCTGCCCGAGGAGCTGCTCCACCTGGTGTCCTCAGGAGCTTCAGATAAAATCAGTACAAAGGCAGGAGGCCTCTGATTTGAGCTACACTTGTTTTCCAGCTAATTGTCATCCTGCTAAGGAATGCCAAATAGCTTTGCTTTTAATAACAGTCCTTAAGGTAGTGGTCGTGGTCCAAGTGTCAGCCTGAGCAAACCTTTAAAACAGCCTATTTTAAGGGGATTAGAAAGAGGAGTGCTGTTAGATCAGACCAAGTGATAGAAATGCCAAGGACTAAAACATTAATTAGACTTACTTAAAGCTTTCAGTAACACAACTGAAGTTTGTTCCTAAACACACGCTCTGCTTTGATAGTGTACATGTTCTTTCAAGTGGTCTCACCCTGTGGTTTGTCATACAGCCCGTGTGTCCAGAGGCAGAGGAGCAGGGAGGAAGGGCATGGCTTTCTCTGGTTAAAACTGAAGCTGCATTTTTCTCTCCCCACTTCATGTTGATACACAAACTGTTGCTGTGGCTGAGCAAAATTGAGAACCCAGTCGATATTCCTTCCCCTTCCACAGTCAGCAGGGAAGTCTAACACTACGTAGGCTTGTACTAGGCTCCAGCTGCTGTAGCAGGGAGGGATCCATGCCTGATCACAGGGATTTTTGTTGGTGTTGTCATGGTCGAGGATCCCGGAGAGACCAGCTGCCCTACGGTCAGGTGCAGAGGAACTTCACAGCTCTTTGTTCCTCTCCCAGGCAAATGCAGGTGACTTTTGTTCCCAGCCACTTGCATCCAGGTGCTTTCCTGTGCAACTGGCTGAATCAGAAATGTGTCAGCAGGAGTGTAACAGGTCCTGCCCACCCTGCAGGGGTGGCCGTGGGACATGACAAAGTAGTGCTGCGTAATGTAAAAAACTAGTAATCATCATGAATGTGTTCTGCTTTAATATTGATACAGATTAGTTCACTCAAGGCAGTACTTTAAGGAAACAGCTTTTGCTTTCTCATTTGTTGAGGATGAATTGGTACAGTAGTTCCCAGAGCCATTTATTCAATAGATCTCTTATAAATAAGTTGCAGCTATTTGGCTTCTTGTTTGGACTCATTTTAGCTTCTGGACATGCAGCTCCTCCACTCTGCCAATATTTTATGACCAGCTTTTTGTATTATTATTTTTTAACATATTGTGCAAATGGTTCCATGAGCACTAGAACGAATGAATCTAGGGCTTTGTATTTCATGCACAATTGACTCTCATGTCAGGGAAGGTTTAGGATCCCACTAAGCTGTTCCTGAACTCACTACATTTATACTGGCTGTCCTGTCCGTGTGTTCCCTAGGAGGCAGGAAGCCAAAGGCTTGCTGAGCCTTTCCCACACAGGCAGAAGTTCTTCACTCAGAGGGTGGTGAAACCCTGGCACAGGTTGCCCAGAGAAGCTGTGGATGCCCCATCCGTGTAAGTTTTCAAGGCCAGGTTGGATGGGACTCTGAGGAACTTGGTCTAGTAGGACATCCCTGCCCATGGAGGGGGCTTGGAACTAGGTGATCTTTAAGGTCTCTTCCAACTCAAACCATTCTGTGATTTTGTGATCCTTGACAACATGCTGAGGGTCCCTCTCTTCTCCCTGGCCTGTGCTTCGTCATTTCACAAGACTGGTAGGAGCTGTGTTACTTCCTGTCTTGTTCACTGCCCTTGATAGTCTTGATTTGAATCCACCAGCACATTCAGCTCCATCCTAGAGGATGGACCAGCACAGATAGGAAACCCTGCCCTTTCCCCCCCTCCTTCTACTCACTTGTTCAATCCACTTGCACAGATTTCCATATGCATGTATGGGCTTCTGTGGCCCTTTGTCTCATTTCAGAGATGTCACAGACATCACAGACTGTGAGACAATCTGAGACTGCACACAAAAAACAACCTTACCAAGAAGCACCTACACCTCTGTCACAAACTGAACAGCTGCAAAGACCTTAAATGACTTCCCTGTTTCTAGCACCACAAACAGCAGTGGTTTGGATCACTGTAGGACACTCATTAAGGGAATTGAACCAGGAGCAAGCTTCCCAGTGTCAGGGGTTTCCTTCTCCAAGCATTTGTAATGAAGGGCAGGGTGATAGTCTCAGGACCATACTCTGTTAATTTAATTAAATGAAGGGAGACTATTTGTCTTATCTAAGCAGCTGCCTATGATCCAGTGAAAAGAGACATCTCTGCATGACTGGCAGAACTGCCATGAGGTGCTGAAGATGTACTTGGGCAGTTGGATCATGCAGAGCAACTCCTCCATTGGTTATTCCAGAGAATGATGATGGCAAAAGATCAATGCAGGAATGCCAAATACTTTGAAGGCTGAAGGTTTGGTTATCCATCATGTGAAGTGGGGAGGGGGGGAGTGGCTCCTGTCTTTGACTCAGTGGTAATGGCACACAAATGCTGCCCCTTCCTTATAGTACTTGTGCTTCTCTGTGCAGAATGCAGTGCTGAGAGCCCTGGAGCATAGCAGGGGAACACAGGGAGCCCTGAAGGAAGTGAGGCTGCCCTTCACCTCCTTAACGAATAGCTGAGCTACTTCTTCTCTCTTCAAAGAGACTAGACCAGCATAAACACGAAATAGGCAACCAAGTGGCTGAAATGAGAATTAAAAGTGTAGGAAATCAGCTCCATAAGCTGTTGGTGGTGTGCAGCATATTATGTTCAGTGGTATAATTGGGGGTTTCAGATAAGGTAGTGTGAGTGTGTACCCAATCCTCCTCCAGGGCCCCTCCAGTTGGCCACTTCCACATCCATGGTGTTTTAGGACTGGGAGAGACTCTTCAACTCCCCCAGACATTGGGAGAGGTCATTCAGTTTGCTTTCCTCTATTTAAACTGCACAAAATAATATTTATGTCCTTTTGAAAAGCTCACACAACACTAAATTGGTTCCTCCGGACTCGGACTGGCTCACTTGGAGAATATTCTCTGAGGAATGTACATCACCATTAGTATTTTTTCCTGAGCACACCAGGAATTTATATGGCTATTTTATAGTCAGCAAGTTAAAAGCAGAGTTCAGCTGAAACAGCTGGGTGGGCCATTGATCTGAACCCAGATGGAGCATCCTAAAGGAATCAAAGGCAAATTGTCAAATTACCTACCATCACAACAGGCTTGGAAAAGTCAATATGTAGGATGGGCTCTCCTTAACAGAGAGCCTTAATGAAGGCACTGCTCAGGTTGTCATGTTATCTATTGCCTCTGCCCAGGGCTGACACTAAGCTGCATTTATTATTATTATTATTATTGTTGCAGTGGTAGTGTAAGACATCTCTGTAGGTTTCCTGGATTCATTTACATGCAGAGAAGGTGTTCAGGTCTCCCTCACCAGTGTGTTTGTAAAGAAAGAGCTGGATCTGTGTCACCTGGACAAGCTGTGTGTTTCTGAGCTGGGTTATTAGGTGGTCTGCTTCACCCACCCAGTCTGAGGTCCTGTTCAGAAAGCACATCTGCACATCCTCTAGTGCTGCACCACGTGGCTTTTCATTAGCAGGAGGCACATAAGTTGCCATCCTAATTAGGTTAATTGCTGAGCTGCTGGGTTATGGTAGATCTCTGGAGATACATTTGGGCACAACAAGGTCACAGAAGAGCATTTGCATCCTGAAGAGGTTCTGGTTAATGGTGTCAGTGCCAGAAAGAGGAGCTTGGCCAAGCCCCAGGTCCTGGTTGTAGGAGGCTGTGTGGTGCCCTTTCCCTGGTGAGCCAAGCAGGGCCCACCAGTGGCTCTGGACTGGTTTTGGTGGGTCTGTGTTTTGATTCCAGTGACTGGTATCTTGACTTTCTTTTCCCAGAGAATAAAATTTGCTCTGACTCTTGCCTCAGTCTTGGGAGTACCCCAGGGAAATTAGGGTAATGGCAATTAGTGAGGGTCACACAGTTTATGGAGGAAGTGCCAAAGTTATTTTGTATGCCTTCTGACCCATTTTGTGCTTCCTCTGCTACCCTGGACATCTTGTTCAATTTGTTTCATGTTCATCCAGTGGACTTTCTTTTTTCTGATTTGATCATTTTTGGCATTTACTTTAGCTTTCAGCATCCAGGACATTTGGTAGCAGGAGTGGGGCTTTCCATAACTTGGCTGACTGAAATAGTATTTCCTTTTGTCTGTTCTAAATCTTCTACCAGATTTGAGATTATTTTAAATGACCTCAAGCATTTGTGATAAGAGAAAAAGGTGAATGACAGCTGCTTGTCAACCTCTCTGTGCATCCTCTTAAGTGCATACTAAATGCATTAATTTATGAAGCTCTTTAATGAGGATTTCAATCTACATTCATGGCAGGACATTTTAAGGAGGACAGAATTTATTACTCATGTCCAATGTACTTGGCATAAAACTCAGACAGGAAAAAAATGGAAATTTTGATATTGGGTAAGTGAATCAAGCACATGCTTTTAGCAATTGTCTGTTTCTCCCATCCTTCAAACCTGGACTGGAAGCAGAGGTGCTTCCAAAGCAGCAGAAAGCCCAGCTGATGCAGGAGGAGTGTGCCAGCACCTCAGGGTAACCAAAGCCTTTTTTCACTTGTTTTAAATGAATTTTTTAAAAGAAGGGGCACATGGAGTTTCCTCTGTTTTTCCTAAGCATAGCTGCACTCAAAGTGCAGTTGGCATTCCAGTTCTCAACTAATATTTTCCTTAACATGCATTTTGATCTCCCTTCCATAAGCTTGATGACAGCCAGGGGCAGGTGCAGATGTGCTCAGTCACTGGTGTATCCAGAGAGGCACAAGGCACCCAAGCCGGTTGTCTTTTAAGGTTTTATAATGCTGGCAAATTCAAAGGTGATTTATGTTTGATTCATATAAGTTATAAATACTTTTATTATATGTACATCTTAAAATTGAATTAGTGAGGTTGGGAGATGAGAGACATTTCTCAGCTTCTTGCACACTCTCTCCCAAGCCTCCAGATGAGGTTCAGAGGAGGTTTAAATGCCCACAGGTAGTGTGGAGGGGACTGTCCTGCAGTCAGGATGGAACAGCAGCTTCCTTCATCAGGCAATTTCCCAAAGCAAATAGATTTTGTGGCAGATTTTCCATGCTGGTCACAGTCATGATGTGCTTTTACTTTAAAAACTTACACACAAACAATAAATCAAGCCAGTAATATGTAACATGTGTATAGTCCACAAACAAACATAAGTATCTTTATGCACATTGGAAAATATATTCAGAGATAATTGGAAAAAGCCTAAGTAATGGACAAGGTCTTTTACTCTTCTCAGTTTCAGTGAAATGCAGCAAAATCATCAAGTGGTAATTCAGTTGTAGTGCAGCTGTATCACAGGTGGGCTCCAGCCAAGCAAGGCTCCCAAGTCCAGAGAATCCACTGCTTTTATCCCAGCCTGGCCACAGGAAACTTCTAAAAATACAATGAACAAAAATTTAAAGAAAAAAATTTGAAAGGTAAACTAAGCTTAAATCTCTCTTTAGGATTGCTTTATAAATGACTTTATATTTTAAAATAGAAATAGTTAAATGATGCTCAGGATTTTTGAAAATCTAGCTTTATCTAAATTTATGTCTTTGGACAAGGTGAAAAGTAAGTGGTGTTTAACAGAACAGGTGCTGTCAGATGAGACAGGAACTAAAATTTGCCACTGGATTTATTATTGTAGCATTTACCAGGGAACATAGATTCCTTTTCCTTAACAATTGCTGGGATTTGCTTCCTTTGAAGCAGGAAAGAAGTGCCATGTGGTTATTCCTACGACAGCCTCCATGCATTGAAGGGCTGAGGCAGTGCTGTGTTATCCATCATCTTTCTGACTGTTCCTCATTTCTAAAAGTGTGTTGTAATGTCTTACTATTATTTTAGAGTAACTCTATATAATACATCCATATTTCATTGCTATTAAAATAGCAATTGATATTAATTTGTCTATTATTCCAATAACAGACATGCATGTTATTATCTGTGTGTGCATTCTTTCCACTCCCAGCTGTCACACACACACACATGGTGCATACCTCAGGTTGGATGTTCACACTAGCTGTCCTCACTCATCTTTACCTATTTCTCCTTTTCCTACTGGTTCCATGGGTAGGAATGTCATGAGCAAAATATTTTTTACAAAGAGACAAGTTATTTTCTGATGGCATTGAAAGAAAACTGGAGATTAAGAGCTTTATACAGACTTAGATAAACTCCTGCAATAATAACAGGGAAACTTTGCCTGTCTGTAATATTATCCCCTCAGCTGGTCATTTCTATCCTTGTTCCTTTGGGATAGCCCACATGTCATATACTCAAGATACCTAAGGACCATGTGTCTTAGATACTCTATACTGCAAAAATGCAGTGGCAAGCATAGATCCAAATGATCCAATTAACCCAACAATAAATAGTTTGTCTGGAGGCCATTTGGACCAGAGGGCAGCACTAATGAAGACGATAAAAGGCCATAGTCAGTTCTGTCCTAGTGCCACAGCTTTTGCAAACTCAAGCAGGAGTTTTAGCCTTTAAAAGTGTGCAGTGGGGATGCTCGAGTGTGTAAGTCCCTCTTTGAACACAGCAAGTGTCAAAAATAGACGCAGGCCATGGGATTGTGTGCTCTGCTTTTTTTGCAGAGGTAAGAATTCACTGATGTTTTTCTCCATTCAAATAATGCTGCAAAGAGTCTGCCTTAATGGCATATTGGTTCATGGTATATTTTGTAAGTAAGGAAGCAGATGGAATACTTGTATTGGAAGGTATAGAGGCTTCATTATTTTCAGTCTTCAGCAGTGTGTGTTGGAGGCAAGGGAAGAACCCTGAGATGTTGAGCTCCAGCAGGTTAATGCACAAACTGGCAGCTGTCTGGTGCTTGCTGGAAAGTCAAACTCAGCCTCAGAGAGACTGATCAGGATGGTGTTGCTGGAAATGTGATGGCCTGCACAGGAACATCCTTAATGGATTTGTTGGTTGTCTCATTCATGCCATGTCTCTGCACTTTGTCACCAGCCCAGTGCATGGACATGCAGTCATGGCTTTGGGGGGTTACCTTGGCCCTCTCGTTTTCTTCTGCAGCTGGCCGGGCACATTTCTGTGTAACCAGCTGCTCATTTCAGCTGGAGGAAAGGAACACTTTTGTCTCTGGAGTGAAAAATACCTCTGCTGCACAGGTGGGTACTGTGCATTTATCCAGGGTATATATTGCACCTTTTAAAACAGCCAACAACCCTCAGTATTATAAGATACTTCTGAGTTTATTTTACTCTTGGAGAAATGGAGCCCTTCAGGTCTTACTGAATAAACCTGGAAAGGAACAGGCAGTATTACCAATTGCTTTTACAGCCTTTCATGTTCCTCTCACTGAATAGCTGTGGTGCTTATTGGTTTGCCTTTAAATGCAGCCTTTCTTAGAGGGAAAAAGTGAGAGTGAAATTCATCTCACAAAATTTCATTTATCCAAAAATTCAGCCTACTCCAGCTCAGTTATCCCAACTCCTGCTTCAGTCCATGGAGTGGCTCTGAAGAAGAGCTGAGAGTGAGATTCTCTTCCTCAAGTGACGACTGAGCCACCAGATCAGGCTTGACTCCCATTTGATGAATCCCACCCGCATATCTTCCCAGTCCTTATCTCACAGCGAGGTTGTGCTGAAATCTGTTTGATAAGAGCCTGCTGGAGCAATATTTGCAGTTCATCATTTGCTGCAAGTCTGTGGTTGTAGCACAGATACATTTAGAAGGTGCTGTGATTGAAATCCCTTGCCGGCTCAGATCCTGGGGAAACACACAGGGAAAATAATCTTAAGATTCACATCTCTCCTATTTGTTTATCCCACCCTGGATGCAAACAGAGCAAATCCCCTACACAGCTCTTCATTCTCTGCCAGGCAGGCTGGAGGCATCCAGGGAATGGGGCAGGCACGTGATGGATGTTGAAGTTTGGAAACAATCCAGCCTAGGTGCAGCTTGTCTTTCAGTCTCACACTCGGACCCAGAGCCACAGTCACACACAAGATGTGACTGATTGCAGCCATTGTCTGTGCACCACTGGAGCCCCTTTGACCTTGTTGTTGCCACGCAAACCTTGGCACACCTGAACAGCTGACTCCTGCTCCGTCATCCCAGCTTTGGAGCGTGGCTGCACACGTGGCACGGATGCACGTCCGCATGTGCCGGGCCTCCCTCATCCCCAGCACCTGCCCCTGCTGTTGCACTGCAGTTCCTAATGTGCAAATTTCAAGCCTGAACAACAGAGGAGCTACCAAGCAACTGTCTGGGATGCAGCTGTGGTACATGCTGTGTTGGGACATTTCATATCCCAGGATTTGAGAGGGTATTGTGTGACGCCTGGATTCCCTTTCCAAGCAGGTGTGGGCCACTTGCTCCAGCTCCCTCTTTGCTGTTTTGCAGCCAGGCAGAAGGAAAGGCATTCTTGGGGGATCCTGACTCCTGGTAGTGCTGCAGCCTGTACACAGGCTTTGTTTCTACATCCTGCCACTCATACAGACTATTCTGTCTTCTCTGTTCCTCAGTCCCAAGTGACTCTTGTCTTTGCAGAACTGTCACATGAACTTGACTTCAGGGGCTGTCTTAAGGTTTGCACAGGACAGTGTCTGGGGGACATCAGGAAGGTAATACTGAGTGCACCAGGATCATCAAAGTCTAAAGAGGTTTCTTTTCTAGCTGTGTTTTGGAGAGAGCTGCTGCCTGGGGCTGGGGAGGGTCTTGGTGCTGTGCTTATGACACTCAGGCTTGTTGCTGTCACCTTGTTGGGCCCCACTGGGCATGGTGCTCATCAGGAGGACAAGCAGAATATCCAACTTCCCACTGTTCTTTGAGTGAGGGTCATCTCTTCCCTCTGGGGAACTTCCCCGCCAGGGAACATCCTCCACTCCCTTATTTGGATAGCTGGATCCAGTCCTGCTTGACTTAGATAAAAGCAAACTATCTTAAAAAGCTGTAGAAACAGAAGAGGGGGGAATGTGCAGAAGACGAAATACATTCACATAATGACACATCTCTGCCACTCAAAAGTTCTGGCAGAAAAAGTGCAGTTTCTTTGGAGTGACTGGAGGTGCTTTCTCCTGGGGGCTCTCACTAGCAGAGTTGTGTTCCAAAATGAATTTACACGCAACAGCAACTTTCTTCTGCGGAGAAATGTTTTTGTTTTCTCAAAAAGCTTTCTTTTTCCCTAACACAAGAAACAAGCTGTCTGCTCTATGTCCCAGTCTAAAACCAGCTTAAGGTAGATCAGTTTTTGCTCCTACCCAAAGGTAGTATTGTAGAGATTCAGTCAAATCCTATATAGCTGCTGCTTTCACTGTTGTTCATGTGTCTGTTCTATCCACTGATCCATCTCAGGAGATTTCAAAGACATTTGCATCTGGGCCTTGAGTAGTTAATTAAGCTGAAGAAGATGGAAATTAGTGAAGGGATTATTAGGTGAACTAGCTAAGGGGGAAGCAGCAATACATTGTGTTGAAAGAAGAGCTCCTGGGCAGGAGGGAGGTCCCAGCTGTGGTTCTCAAGACAGGTCTAGATCCCATCCTATTAACAGCCCCATTAAAAACTGGCACAAATGATGGGAAATGTATTCATGAGATTAATTGATAACACAGTGCTGGGAAGAAGTGTCAGCATTGAAGATGATAGTGGATAATCATGACAACCAAAATAATAGAAATAGGGTGAAATCCAGTATTCCAAAGTGAGGCCTACAGCCAGGGATTAATTATTTGGAAATAGCAAAGGGGAGAATTGGGGATGTACCAGTTGGTGGCAGAAATGCTAATGTGATGCAAGTGCAATCCTTGCAGTATTCACAGTGTTATTGCCAGTGAAGAAAAGGAGATACTGTTTGTAGTTCTGACCACCCACAGTTTAAGTTAATGCCAAGCAGAAGAAGTGAAGAAAAGAGCTACTGGAGTGATCCAGAGGACTGGAGGCTCTGTCATGGGTAAAAAGTACCTTTGTTTGTGTAGCAAGGTGCTGTGGATGCTGAGAAAGTGTGGGACTTGGTGTATCAATGTGTCGGAGAGTGAACACCAGGAAACAGAAACAACAGTTGAAACTATAGGACCATATTGGCATAGACCAAGTGGATAAAGAATTAACTTAGCCAAGAAATTGAGAAAAGGAGTTCACCCATGAGAGGAGGTGCTCTGGGCCAACCTTCCAACACGAATGAGGGTAAAATCTCTAACTGCTCTTATGATGGACCCTGAGCAGGTTTAGGATAGTACAGAATCAATGTCTGCACATCAGAGCTGGTGCTTGTCTCATTGACCCACGACATCTCTTCAGTCCTGTGCTCCCACACACACTCCCAGGATACAGTGTGCAGAGAAGATAGCAGTCAAGAGGCTCTTTGTAGCAAATCCTGAGCATTTTGAAGTTGTTATCTACAGGCATCATACTTCTTGCATCCTGGCACACTCATTCACACTGTTCATCCTTTGGCTTTGATGTAAAAGCTAATTTTATCTTCATTTGTTTGGGCTTTTTCTTTGCAATCTGAGTCTTGGTTTGTTGTGATGCCTCTTAGATCACAGCCACCAGAGAGGGGTGTTGGGAGGGATGTTGTCAGTGGGAGTGATCCAGAATACATCAGGGAAGGGACAGTGTTCTCCAGGGTGGGCTGGGACTGGGGAAACAGCTACAGCAGAAGTTCCACAGGGGTGTGAAGCTGTGAGGAGAGAGGTGACCCTCTAGGAAAGTGCACATGGAGCCTGAGTCAGTCTCACCGTGGGTATTTCCTAAGGCAGCACCAGCTAAGGCATGAACCAGAGTATGTTACTGCTCTTGCATTGGTATGAGCCCTTCAGCACAGCCATGGGTAGTACTTAAATTAGTAATGAGTAATAACAATTTCATACATAAAATATCATTGTACTTGCTGAAGTGAATAAAACAGATATGAATGCATTAGATTTGGATTTTAATGTCTTAAATCTGATGCTGAACTATTCCCTTCTCATAGTAGTTTGACTGCAAAAACAGCATTAAAACCAACTGGAGAAGCAAATTGATACTGGGAACTGCAGCAGTGTATTAAATGGGAACTCAGCCCAGGAAAATACTGTGCCTTAGACCAACAGGGCTGACTCCAAGAGAGATCTCTGCTCTAGCAGAGATCCCCATCCTCTTCCCTTCCCTGCTTTTAATGGGGTTCAGGACACCACAGAACCAGGTAATTTTCCTCTCTTGTTCTTAGTCCAGTCCTCTTGAAACATGCCAGCAGTGTTAGTCGTGAGCATATTTGCCTCAGCCTTCCTCGTATGACTGAATTTCAGATGTAGGTAGAGGTGGTTGCCCAAAGTCTTCATCAAAACCAGTCATCCCATGCCTTTAAACCTGCCTTTAGGAACAGCTTTATTCTTAATATCTGATCTTGGAATTAATGGCATCATCTGAGCAATGTGTTTTCCTCCCTCATCTCCTCTTTCCAGTTATGTGTAAGACTTTGTGCTGCAGTTCTCTGCCTAAGGCTTTAATAATATTCAGGTTGAAAGTAATTCAGTCACCTTTCTCCATTTCTTATTTCTTCTAGCATGCCTCTAAAATTTGAAGTGTTTTGAAGAAAGCCTGCTGTGCTGCATGCCTAGAGAGCATTTGGGTGTTCTTCCTTCAGCGACCTCTTCATTCCCTCCTACATCCATTCCCATTCCATCATTATATTAGTTGAAGAAACCCCAGTGTTTTCCAGATGCTGAGTGATCAAATGGTATCAAAGAGCTTGGATAAAGTACTTGGGGAGAGCGAGTGATAAAGGAGAAACTCAAAACTTTGCATCTTCAGAGAGAAACCGCCGGTCCCTGCCGTGCTGTTCTCAGCTTCCCCATTTGAATCCAGAGTTGTGAAAATGTGGAAACTGTGAAAATATGAGCTGTGAACACTGGAAAGCTGTGAGGTGGAGGAATGGGCAAGGATTTACAATCTCTTTTGAATGCAAAGGTTGTAGATCCTGGCTGAAAACTTAATTCTCTGAAAAGTTTTTGTCACTGCAGCAGCAAGAGAAACAGCAGCCGAGGTGGGAGAATTGTCTCGGTTGCAAAACTCTTTCTTTTCTTTTCTCATCACTTTCTGTCATTTTTGTATTTGAGGCAGACTTCTTCAGACCTGGCCTCTGCCAAAAGGCAGATTTTCTTTGAGCAAAGCTGGTTGTCTTGTTTCTGAGCCTGGAAGTGAGAGGCAATAATATTAATAAAAAGCCAGGCTCCCATTTCATTTTCTTTTTCTTTTGAATACTTTGCAGCAAGGGTGTGAAAGGAGATGTTTCATGTCAGAGCAGCCTTGGCTGAGGAGCTGTGCCTCGCGTTGGCCCAGGGGAAATTGAGTTTGATTTGTCTGAAGTACTGGTGTTAGAAAGTCCCCTCCTGGGAGCTGTGAATCCCTTAGCCAGCAGCGGTGAGGGAGGACTCACCTGATCAGTGGCTCCTGCAGAAAACCTTTGGGAAGCGGGGAAGCCAAATCATGGCTTTAGCAGGTGACTCTCAGGAAGGTATCTCTGGCTAGTCCTGTTGAATTCCTGAAGCTGCCAGAAGCCAAGAGCATCTGTAATTTTTCAGCACAGGTACACAAAGTCTGTAACTGCTTTCTTGTGACTCAGAGTGGAAACCAGGGCTTTATTTGAGAGCAAGCTGCCCCTGCAGAGCTGCTCAGCTGTCTGTGTACTTGCTCCCAGGGATGGGAGCGCAGTGGGGACTCCTGGAGCCAGAACTGCTTTGGAGTTGCAGCACTGTGTCCTTGTGAGCCCTTTCCTTCCATCCCTGCCATTTATGGACTGGCAAAGCCACCTGCTGCAGTGCATGAATGCTACCACAAGTTGAGCCTGCTGCTGCTGGTGTGGAGAACGTGGTGTCAGCAGAGCTCAGGGGCCTCAGGGATGTGTCCAGGGTGTGACCTGGGCGAAGCTGCCCCCATGTGCTTGTGCCCTGCCTGAGCTAAGCATCCTAATCATTGTCTGGGAGCTGGGGCAGACACAGCAGTGATGGACCAAAATGCATCCAAATGGACCAACTGGGTGGTTGTTGTCAGCTCCTGATAGGAACAGTGGGACAGCTGTATTATTTGAGACTTCTGTCCACCCAGCTGACCTGAGGGTCCCCCACCCACCATGGCTCCATGGTGCTTCCCTCAAATAAATAATTCCTTCTACCTGAAATCAAGGTAGAAGGGCAGATACCTGAACTGTGCTTCAGCAAGTCGTTTATCCCAAGGCCCTGCATATCCTTATCTATGACACGTGTCTAAACACATTAAAAATTTGGATATCAGCAGGCAGGGGGTGTTAAGCAGAAGATGCAGTGTTAGATGGAGATCTTGGCTGACATTGTGCTGAGGACCAGGGCAGTTGGCACAAGTTCTTGTGCATCCTTCCTGACAAACCTTACTTCTTAGTGCCTTCTATTCCTGCAAAATGGGCATTTAAATTCACTGCCAGGTCAGCCATTCATCACAAACACATTTAGACTTAATTGCTAATTAATTTTCCCTAGCTAGTGTAGATTTTTTTTTTTCCCTCAGTGTGTGACACCTAGAAGAACTTTCTGAGAACCACCAGCCACAAATGAGTTGGCTGTAATTGGTATTCTCCCATTTGAGGGAGAAGTAACAGTTCATCAGCCCTTAATTAGCTGGAGTTTTTTGAGAGCCGCCTCCAATCTTTTTACAGGAAGATATATATCTTGTTTCTCCTGTAGCAATATAAAGAAAGTAGTTTTACCTTAACTGACAAATTAGGCTGTGTTTGTTGGTGTTTTCTCGTGGTGGTGAGTGCAAAGCTGCATGTTGTACCTGGATTGCTGTGCAGTTTGGTTGGCTGGTGTCTCTTGTCTCAGAGAAAAGAACACTGATTATACAAGAAAGAGACTTTGAGCTGAATTTAATTAAGGTGTGAGTGGGAATCCTGCAGTGTTTGGAGTGATAGGTTAAGGTACAGAGCAGCTTTTAGAGGCATCAGCAGCATCAGAGAAACTTTGTATTTTGTGTTTGTTGGCAGTTTCATTGTAGAGGTAGGAAAGCGGTGGCAACAGAAAAATGAAGCCATTTCAAATTAGTCAGATCTGAAGAAGTATCCTTTGCCTGGACAAACCATCAGCCTGGCAGTCATCAGCTGCCTGGTGAGCCCCTTGGGGAGATGCTGCACAGATAAGGTGGCACTGCAGCAGGATGAGCCCCGAGGCAGCTCACAGCAGTGCCAGAGTAAATCATCCCCTTGGAGCTCCTACCTGGAGTAGCCAAAATCTCCGAGGAGTGGGTGCACACAGCAGCTGTGCTGGGGCCAGAGCGTGGCTGTCAGGGCCACCTGAGCACTTTGCAGCAGCAGGAATGCCCGTGCAGAGGCTGGTGAGTCAGGGTTGCCTGGATGAGTCCTGTGTGTGTGCCAGGAACACCTGCCAGATTGTCCTGCTCCTCTCTGGTGACTGGGGAAGGGGAGTGGGAGTCGGGACAGAGGGCAGGGCTCGAGTCGCCTTTTGTCTTGAGATTCCAGAGGAGAAGCTTTGATCAGCTGGGTTAGGATGGCACGTGCTGCAGCATCTTTTCTTATTAAACTGAAGCCCTTTAGCAAGGTACTTGCTGATGGGGTCAGCTCTTGACTTTTTTCCTATTAAGAGCCCCTCATTACAAGGTCATTTTATAGGTGGCTCAGGTGCCCTGACAGCCTCTTGTCTGTAGGGAAGACTCCAGTTTTAGTAGGGAAGGTGTAGAAACCCATGCAGAGGAGTCATTTGAGAGGTGAAGGATCCCAGTTCAAATGTTTGGAGACACAAACTGCCAACCTGGTCAGGTTGGGTAAGAATATATTCTTAGAATAAGAATTTATTTCAGAAGTGCACTTGAAAACCTGTTTTCATTCAACATTTTAAATACCCTGTTTTTATTTTCTGCAGGAGTAATTGAACAGGCTTCTGATAACACCTAGTTTGCTCACAGTCTTTTAAAAGCACTTACATCAAATTTCAAATTATTAAGCAGAACACAATTCTGGAGGAGGCCAGGCTATTAATGCCCAGTATCTCTTTGTTTAAGTAGTACAAGAAGTTTTGGTATTAGCAGCCTGTGGTGCAGATGAAAAGGGTCTTTTCCCTTGGTCAGTCCACTTGTTGAGTTTCAGCTTCGTTCAAATCTGAGAAGCCAATGAGAGATTATTACCGTAGTAAAGCTTATATGGCCCTTCCAGTCTGTAAATACAAACAAGACCCATGGAACTGGGCTTTAGCAGTTGTGCAGTTTTAGAGGTTTTTAATTGTAGTTAGTACCATTCCTTCAAAAAATACTCCTTTTAATAAAGCTTTGTGTGTACATGCAATATCCATTTTTCAGAAGCCTTTTTTTCTTTTCTTATATGCCTAGCACAGTGAAGTTAATTTATACATGCCATTTGGTTTTAATTGAGTAACCATTTCTCTCCAACTAGAGCATATCATGTATCACCATAAAAATAATAGTAATTTAGATTTAAAGAATAGTATAACCAGGTTTGCTTCAAAAAGGCCTTAAAAATAGAAATGTAATTGAAATGAAAACGATTATTTGAATTATTTTACCTCTCACTGACTTAAATGATGATTAAAGTTGCTCACAATAAATCAATAAATTGAATCAGGCCAGTCCTGCTATGAGTTCCCCACTGTGCAGCCCCAGTCTGTAGGTGACTGGCAGCTGAGAGGATGGAAATACCTAAAGATGCTGGTAAGGGAGGAGTCAAATCTGTCTGTACCCTGCTGAATGTAGCAAGAGAGTCACATTTCTGTCACACCTATGGCTGCTGAGTCTGGGCTGTAAGACCATTCAGCTGTTTATACTGAAACAAAAGCAGGCTGCAGGTGGGATGTTGAGAACCTTGGATGTGATACTGGTTCAAAAGCACGTGGGTGCAGCCCTGTCTTGGCATCCACAGAAAGGTGTGCCTGCTCCTGATGCAGCACTTGGGACTGGCCTGTGCTTCACAGGCTGTGCCCCGGGGCATGTCCTTGCTGGTGGCAGTCCTGGTTCAACTCACCAGGGCTTTGGCAATAACACCTGGCAAGTGTTGGCACATGTAGGCATTGCCAGTGGTGAAGGGAACCTGTGAGTAACATTATGACACCTTAGACACCCAGAGAAGAGACTCAGTTTTGGTTCTAGGTGAGGCTGGCAGACACAGAGGCACAGACCATGGTTCTCTGGCACTGGCAGGTTCCTCCTTCAATCTTCTCAGCTAAGGCTCAAGTCTGAGAGTGGAGTAAGGTTGGTTGGAGGAAAAGCTTTGTTAGAGCCCTTCTCTTTTCTCAGGTTTTCAGTTATGCTGCCAAATGACACAGCATGTTGGATTTCAACTTGTCCAACTGATACATCACCTCTCCTTTCTCTTGTCTTTCAGGTTATTTCCAGGATTTGTTGAACAAGTCAGAAAAGGCCCTTTATGATGCTTTTCCAAGCATGTATGGAGAGTTGTACACTCAAAATATGAAGGTCTTCAAGGATTTGTACAGCGAGCTGCGCCGCTATTACCGGAGCTCCAACATCAACCTGGAGGAGGCTCTCAATGAGTTCTGGACACGCTTGCTGGAGAGGCTCTTCAAGCTGATGAATCCCCAGTACCACATCACAGATGAGTACCTGGACTGCATGGTGAAACACGCAGAGCAGCACAAACCCTTCGGGGAAGTTCCCAGGGACCTGAAGGTGAAGGCAACCCGAGCCTTCATCGCAGCACGTTCCTACGCGCAGGGCTTCCTTGTGGGCAGCGACGTGGTCAAAAAGGTGTCCCAGGTATGTTGGGGCTCTCCCTTCTCCTCCATCCTCAGATTGGCAGGAGTCAGTCAACAACTGCTCTTTGGGAGGGGGTTCATTTCCCCTTGTGTCTTCATTGCAAGGCAAGCAGGCACTTTGCAGTTTTATAAAACACACAACCTGAGGGTCACCAGTCAAGGGAAGCAGGGTCACCAGTCCAGCAGCAAGCCTGGACTTCTACAGGCACTGAAGGCAGCACTGAGACAGCAAGATGTGACTCACCACAAGTCAGTTTTACCCCATTTTAACCTGTGCAGCAGAGGGCCAAGGCTGGAAAGCCATTCCATTGCTTGCCTACGTTCCTTGTGCTTGCCTGACAGGCCTCTAAGTCACTCTGCTGTGTTTTCCTCCTTGATGGAGATGTGCTGCAGGGTGTGCAGAGCTGGATTGCCACGGCTGTGCTGGGAATACACACAGAGGGATGAGTTTCAGCAGTCAGTGATGGCACTGATGTGTCTGTTTATGTAGCTGTGTCTATTTGTCAGCTTCTGTGTACAGAGAGAGGGAGTTTGTAAAGTGCATTGGGATCTTCGGGGATGAAAGGTGCTATATAAATGTAAATTAAGGTGACTGAATCCAGGGTTCCAGAAGGAAGGAAATTGCCTGTATTCTTTGCTGCAGAAGCAGCTTTTCAGAGCCAGAAGGAAGTGATTGTCCTGAAACAAGATACTCAGGCTTTTCACACAGGTATGGAAGAGAAAATCCATCCTAAAAAAATGGCTTGCATAGTGCACATAGGGATAGGAACCAGCAGGTGTGAGAATGTCAAAATACAGAATCACAATTCATTTTCTCAGGTGATGTGTGGTAATGCACAGCAGAGGATGGTACCACTTAATGCAGCAAATCCAGACCTTGATCTCAGGAAGAAACATTTGTGTGGTAACAGTGACAAATGCTCTAATTTATCAGTGTGGGACTATAAAACTGTTGAGCTACCCAAAAGCCTTTGTACATCTCATTAACATCACATTCTCCTGACACTTAAGACAGATAAGAGAGGAGAGTGATGTAATTTCAAGTGGGACAAAAGTAAAATACTTATCATAAATCCTCTGAATGGCAGAAATTTTGATCTCTATGGGCATGATCCTGCCTGTAGCTGAGATTGGTGGGTAAAGGCTGGCAGGGCAACTGCAGGTTCTGACCCATTGGATTCTGATTCTGGTCTCCCTTTCTGAATTCTCCTTCTCTTGGGCATCGCTCATCAAACAGGATGTGGGGAACGTGACAAGTCACAGGTCCTCCCTTTCAGCTTTTCCCCAACCCATTCCTTCAGGATGGAGGGTCTTCCCAGAGGGTCCCAACCATTCCTCTCTCACAGGAGAATCCTCTGGGATTGTGGTTAGCCTGGTGTGTTGCTTTTGTAGTGCAATCTGCATGAACTGGGTCAGGAAACCTCAGCACAGCCTCCCTGAGGGCTGATTTTGTAGTGAGGACCCAAACTGGCCCACTTCCCCTGTCATCAGGAATGGGTTTAGTACTTTAGGCAAGAAGGGTTGAGAGTGCTGAGGAGAGAAGTCCGTTTTACAGATGCCCTGGTAGCCCTCAGCTGTATCTCAAACCAAAGGCCTGGTTTACCCAATTTCCTTTATTAATTTGTGAATTAACACTTGTGTCAAATGTATGTGAAGTGCTGGACTCAACCCACAACCGGTGCCTTGATTTTAGTCATTTTTCATGTTGCTTTATACTTACAATGTTAGAAGAAAGTGTGTAAGGCTTTTATTAAGATCAGAAACTGGGATTCAACTTTCCTGTCAGCTGGTAGCAGTGGTCTTTAAAAGTGGCTCTTTGAGCTGAAATTTCATGTGGAGCACTGGTGAGTGTTTTGGTCAGGAGGTTTGAGAAAGCCTGGACACTTAAAAACAAAACACCTAGCTTTGAATTTCAGGAAAAATTAGATTGCTGTGTTTTATTTATTTGCAAATCCCAGAAGAGCTACAGATTTATAATAAACCCCTCCTGGTTTCAGCTTCTCAGATGCTTCCAGTTCAGTGTATTCCCTATATCCTGTTGCTGTTTCAGGTCTTTGTGCAGAGTCAGAGTTACTGGGTGCTCTAGAGAAGGACTGATGCTCTTTGCCAGATTTCATGGCTGTATTAAAGTGGGGAAGAGCCTACCCTGACTGAGCTAGAGGCACGGATTTTGGGAGATTTCTTTAATCCCTGCTGCATCTCCACTGTGCCCAAATGGTGCTGCTTGCCCAGCCTTCAGCTGCCACTGCTGCAGGCAGCCCCTGGCCAGCGCCTGGTGGGCACACAGGGACAGGAGCAGGAACCATGTGGTGGGAGCAGGCCCTCTGTGTCCTGCTGGGCATAAATACTTGGAGGGCAGACGGGCAGAAAATGGCAAAACCATTTCTCATCTTTACTGCCATCCAAGCTTTCAAAGCAAAGTCACCCTGACAGACTGCAGGCTCTGGCACCAAGCTCTAAAGCTTTTGCTGCCGTGGTTGCTGCCACTGGGGATGGGACCTGGGCACAGGCATGGCTGGTGAGGCTCTCACAGCCCTGGCAGGGCTGGGGGTGTGCATGTGCAGGCTGGCACCTGCCCTGGCACAGAGTGAGGAGTTACCATGGCCACACCTGGCTGGGGTGTTGGGGCAGCATCTCCGCGTTCATGTGTGGGTTCTGTGTTTCCATAGCTGTGCTTTCAGCACAAAGGGCAGGTTTTCATTGAAGTTGCACAAGGCCAAGTGCATTTTTCCTCAAAGCTACCAGAACAGCAGCAGCCACAAAATCCCTCCTGAGGGGCACTCAGGGAAGGGACTTCCCCAGGGATGCCACCTTGTGCTGCCTGCCAGGGCGAGAGAAAACAAATATCCCGGTTGTGTTTAGGATCCTGCTCGCTGGCTGTGAGGTTGGCAGCCACCCAAAGGCAGCATTTGCTCCAGCTCCAAGCATCATGTGAACAGGAGAAGGCCTTGTGCTGGGAGCCTTGCTGCCTGCCAGCTGCTGCTCAGGGACCCACGCCGGTGTGAGAACGTGCCCCTGGGAAACCCATGGTGTCGGGGAACGGAGATACTGCAGGAACGGTAAGGGCTGAGAGGTGGCTCCTTAAAAAACAAACCCAGAAAATCTTCAGGGAGATAAAACACGATAAACAGGGATGTCCTGGCTGGTTTTGTTTCTTGTCTCTCAGTGCAGTACTGCTGAGGCAGCTGGCTCTCGGGTCAGGACTCGCAGAGTGCTGTGGGACCTTGGCTGCCCCAGGACACCCCCCCAACAGGGCAGTGGCACTGGGCAGGGATCCCTGCAGCCGTGCCAGTGCTGCTCCACTCGGGAGGAGCCTTCCCTGCACACACCCAGAATGTCCAGAGTGCCAGAATTCCCCTGGGAGCCCTGACAGCCTGTGAATGTTGGGGCAGAGTGCAGAAAGGGTAAGGATGTTCCAGTTCCGAAGGCAGGGAGAGGAAGTAATTTGAAATGAATTTTGCTTTCCAGACAGAAAATTGTTTATTATGACAATCTTTCCTTTGTTGGTTCTTGTTTCTAAATTTTAAGTTTCCCCGTGGTAGTGAGGATTGATGTGAAGCAACACCAGCTATGCCAGCAAGAAATACTTACTCAAATAATCAATTTTAATAGTCGTTTGCATTTCCTTTTCTCAGTAGGTGTTCTTGAGTCTGATTCTTATTTGAGTTTGAAAGTAAATATAATTATTTTCTTTGTAAGCTTTTCCACTAAATCCTGTATTTCATTTTCCCAGTAAAAGTTGAAGTCCTTTATCAGTATATTGAAGCAGTACTGCATCTCACAATGCATTTCAACCTTATTTTTTAAGCTTTTATGTTAGTGTAAGGTAAATGGCAGCTTTCCTATTTACCATATGAGTAATTTTTAACACATGGTGGGTCAAGCTGCATTTGGATGGGAACTGAATTCCAATTAAAAAGGCCCAAAAATAGGATTTTTAGAAATGTTTTTAATGGTTAAGCGAATGTGCTGAACACATAAGGAAAATAATGCTTATCTAAACATGCTTTAAATTTCCAGTAAGTCAATAACATAACAAAGACAGTATGGTCATTCCTGGTCCTCATGTCCTTTAAGATTAAAGCTGTTTTTCATACCCATTTTTTTCCATAGTTTGAAAGGACACAGTTGGCTTCTGTCTTTCAGCTTCCAGTTCCTTTTTCAGTGAGATAGTAAGATTGATCTTACTGAATAAAATGTAGAATATAATCTTTTTCCCACCCTTATGGAACCACGGCACTAAAACATCTCAAGTGCAGTGAACTCCTGTCCCATGTGCTCCGTGGCACATCTCCATCCTTTCAGTGGCTGATCTCTTTTCAGAGCATCAGCATCAAGTACATACAACCATAAATAATATTTTGTTTCATTTAAAGGATTTAACTTTTTTAGTAAAAATAAGCATTTATCTAAATTAGGCTCCTCTTGATGCTGAGAAGACAGTACTTGTGTAATAGATGTAAATGGGTGTTATGAGAGTGTTGTTCCATGGCACTGCTGAGTACCTTATATCCTCATATCACCCTTTATTTATTTCCTTTTCACTGGCTCTTGTCCCACCTCTCACTTTGGAACTGTCCTGTTTTTGCACAGCAGAGGTGTGTGTTCTGTCCTGCAGAACCTCTATGTGGGACTCCAGCAGTGGGGAGCAGCAGGTCCCACAGGTGCTGGTGTCCCCACCAGGGCTGCAGGTGGGAAGCAGCTCACCACAGCTCAGTACAAACAGAACTGCTGCAGCAGGCTGGGATTTCTTCTTGCCTTTCCTTTCTGCCAAAGCAAACCACTGGTGAGGCTTTTTGAAAATGAGCTGGTGAGTGCCTGTGATAAAAGTTGGTGCTTCTGCAGACCCAGCAGCAATTCAGGGTGCAAAGTGCCACAAGCACCCTTTGTAGGACTGGCTGTACTCAGGAGGAGGACAAAGAGGACTGAAGTCCCATGGTTGAGAGCCCTGTGGTGCTTCAGACACCCTGCCTGTGAACACCATCTGAGCCTACAGGCTGAAATAAGCTCTTGCTTCAGGGACTGGTTCTTGCAGCAGCTCCTTTGCTGCCTCCCTTTTGCCAGTGCAGCCTCTGGCACAGCTGCCAAGACCTGCCCACGACTGGGCGACTGGTGGGCTGGGACCTGCCCTTCCTTCCCAAGGGCAGTGACACCTCTAGTGAAGTGCCTCATGTTTTCTTGCCCAGCTGTCTCTTGGCAGTTTGTATGTGGGATTGCATGGCTTAAAACATTTTAGATCTAAGTTCCTGTCAGCCCAATTCCCTCTGCAAACCCAGCAGCTTAGTAGCCCTTTGCCCGAGCTGGCTGTGCTCCCTGGGTCACCAGTCTGCCATCAGCTGCCCTCTTGCTTTGCACAGCTTGGTGCAGCAGCTCCCACAGCTCCACACACACCACTGCTCCTTTCCAGCACTGCTGCATGTAAAGCCAGGGAGGGATTTTTGCCATAATGTTGGAATTTGTTTGGACAGAGATTCAAATCAAGCTGAATGGGGAGCGTGCAGTCTTGAACACATCCTTATGTGTTTCACATATTACTTTCCAGTATTTCTATCCTTTATTATGTTTCAATCACAACCTTTCAGGGATAAAAACCCATAGGTGTTCTGAATAGAACAGAAATAATGCAGGCAAGCAGATATACGTCTTCCATATTTACCTGGTGGTTAAAAGTCAATTGAATCTAGTTTTCAAAGGACTGAAAATTGTACCAGCTGGAAATAACTGTGTCAGATGAACAGAGCAGGGAATGTGTGCAATAGGCAGGTGTTGGCTTGCAGTGTTTTCCTCCAGATTGAGAGAACATGACAGCAGTCTGTCTATCCACATGAATCTTTCTTATTTTAATATCTGAAGGCAGTTAGGCACTAGACAGGAATCCAAATACATAGATCCTTGCAGTTAGCTGTGGGTGCTGCCTCTGGAGCCATCACACTGCCCTCCTGAAGTGCCCTCACTGATGGCTGTGGAGGGAGACAGGGACAACGTTGCTCCCTGCTTTGCTGCCCCAATTTGCCAGTGCTACCCCAGCCTTCCTACTTTTTATGTCTTTTTCCTGAGTCTGCAGAATAGCCATTTGGTTGCTGGGCTGGCAGGGCTGCACCCAGGCAGTCTGTCTGGCCTTGGGCTTCACAGCAGCTCTGGTGTGCTGGAGCGTGAAGGGCACGGGTTTGGCATCAGGCTCCATCCTCTGTGATCCTCCCCTGTGCTGAGCTGAACACATTGAAGAGAAAGCAAGAGGGTCTCTGACTGTGCTGGGATCATCTGTGCCCTACCCCTTCCATCAGACCCCAGCACATCCATCCCACAGCACACTCTGCCTGTGCCCACTCCCTTCTGATCCCTGATGAGGGTTTGGGGACGTGCTCGATGGATCTTGAATGATGGACTTGGTGGGGCTTAAAACTCACAGTGCTCCAAGGACTCCTGGCTGTGCATTTGTGGAAGGAAGATGCAAAATAATGACTGAAGTGATTATACAATTCATTAGACTTTGAAAGAATCATATTTCTGTCAGCCCTGCAGCTGTTTCTTTTAGAGTTTTCCTTGGAAAAATTGGAAAGCTTGGTTCATTTAGCACACATCAAGGTGATAATTACATCAGGGCTGGCATAAACATGCACAAGGCAGCTGCTGACCATGTGGTGGAGAGAGCAGGGTGTGCTCCCCATGCCAGCTCTCCCTGCACCACCCAGGGCTGGGCACACCTGCAGCTCCTTTCACCTGCAAAACTGGGCACTGACTGCCCAGTGCATGGAGCAGCCATGGCCCTCATTTCCAGCTTCCACATGTGGAGATGCAAAGAACATCACAGCCTTTCTGGGTTTTGATAGTAATGTTTGAGAGTCCTTCCATGTAAAAGTGAAAAGCTGTAGAAGTGAAATGTTTGGCCACCTGAAATTGCTCCGCTCACAGAGCCAGAGCTCCCCTGTGGAACACAAACCTGCCCTCCAGGTGCTGGTCTTGCTCTAAAAGAGAGCTCTATACCCATTCCTGGGCTCATGCCATGGGAGGCTCAGCAGTGCTCCTCAGTGCCATCCCAGCAGGATCTGCTTCTCTCCTTGGCCTCTGTAGCTGCTGTTCTTCAAACTTGACAACTTTATCCCAAGTGTACCATTCCAGCAGAGGGATTTGGAGTAACCGGAGGGGCTTTGAATACCCACTTGCATTTCCCAGAGCACATGGCCTGATCTGTGGCTTGAAGAGATGACCTGTTGTCCCTTAAACACTACCCCAGAAAGGGTTTTTCACAGCTTGCAGAAAACCTTGCTTCACTTCTCTCACCTGCCTTTGAAATTCATGAGAGAAGGTAAGTGAGGGCCACCACAACTGCCTCGGCTGCAGCCAGGTGTGGGGCTGTGTTCAGCCCCAAACCCAGGGAGCAATCCTGCTGTAGGTGCACCTTTCTCCAGCTGCTCAGCACAGGTGCCTGCCTCTAGAAAGCTGCCTGCACTCTGCTGGCTTCAAAGCATCCCTTGGTTTGGAAACCTAAGTTACCTGGTGTCTCTGGGTTTAACTGGTGCTTCTGGAGGTTAGAATGGCCATTCAGACAGCAAGGTCTTCCACCTGGGAAAATACACCTGAGAATTAGTGCAGGCACATTTTGACAGATACCTGACGTGTCTGGAGGTGTTTTGTGTTCACCCCCACCAACCTCACGTCGCACCAAAACCACAGCCAGGTGCTGCAGGACCCAGTGCCCACTTTGGGTCTGCCCTGCTCCTCAGGGACTACAGCCAGGAAGGGACTGGGAGAGCAGGACATGGTCCAGCATGGGAAACACCAATACCACCCCACAGAGAGCTTCCTGCAGGCCACCCTCCTGCTCCCTTGGGTGAAATTTTAAGAGGGAATAGAGCCCACAGAACAACACTTCCACTCACAGTGTTAGGGACTAGCTCAGCCTTCTCCCCTCATCAGTTGACCTGTCCATGTCCCCGTGGCAATCCAGAGGGGTTGACAGCACTTCCAGCAGCCTCTAGTTTTCACCCAAGCCTCCCTCTCCATGCCTGGATCTCTCCCCTCTACCTAACCCTGCCTCTCCTGGGAAGCAAGGCACAGATGGCTCACAGCAGCCTGGGGGGAATGTGCAAGGGGAGAAGGGGGGTAGGAAAAATACCAGCAAGAGCTCAGCTTATTTTATTGGTGTTAAATGCCTTTCAGATGTACTTAAAGGCCCCTGAAGGCCAAGGAGTCCCATCACATTTCAGCAAGGCTGCAGGTTCTCATTTGCTTTTAAGCCAGGCTTCAAAAGGAGAAAGGATTTGGGGTCAGATTTTTTTTTTTTTTATCTTTTTTTTCTTCCCCTTGTTTGAAGCCAGCACTTCAAAAGCAGCATCTGCAGCTTGGCTGCAGGTTCTGGGTGCCAGAGGAGCTGGCCACCTCCTGATGGGAGCAGGAGGAGCCCTGCCACCAGCCACAGGAACAGCCTCACCCCTTGAAGCCATCCGGAGCTGTGCCCGAGAGCCAGCGGCACAGCCCAACCACAGGGCTGCTGTGGTGGGAGCTTGGTATTGCCACTGTTGGAATGACTGTCCAGGTGCCTGTGGCTTCCTCAAGCTCAAGTTTTCTCCAACACTCAGGAAGCTGGGAGGGGAAAAGAGAACTATTGCTCGAACTGAAAGACCCCGTAACTCCTGGATGTGACGGACGGAGCTTGTCCCGGCACTAGTGCCTCTTTGACTGCAGTTCACTGAGGCCTTCCTCTCTGCATCCCACACCTTGGACTTTCCAGCCACTGTTTCAGGAAATAATAGGGATGGATAAAGAAATGTTTCTTGGAGTGAGGAGGGTGTAGCAGCTCTTAGCTGAGTGCTTGTGGAAACTCAGTAACTCATAAGACTCATCACTTCTATGGTCCGTTGGTGCCCTGATACTGCTCAGCGTGTTTCAGAGACTTTGAATACTTTCCAGGCAGTAGGCATTAGGGTAGTGGCAGAAAACGTGTCTCCTCTTTGCCCCTCTCTGTCCTTCTGTGTGACCTGTCAAATGAGATCCCAGTTCAGAAGGGTGAAAACCCTCCACTGTTCCATATTCAGCAAGGTCCAGGGTCAGGAGGAATTGCACTACTCTTTGCACCAACTCTTAGGCTGTAAAGAGGTCTCCAAATCCGTGGGTGCTGTTTGGAAAATCAGCATGTACCCTGGATAAGAGCTTCAGTGGGAGAAAGAACAGATCATGGTGGGGCTGAGGAAGAAGTGTTCCATGGCCCTAGGAGATGTGCTATTGTTACCTGTGAGTATGTGTAGGTGTGCAGAGATGGGTGACCTGGGTTGAACATGCAAATCACAAGTTTGATTTGCTCTTTAAAGGCACAGAGGAAGGGTAAGAAGGCTTTTTTCCTCTGTCTGGAAAAATCTGACCTGTTCTGACCAGAGTGCTGCCCTGCTGCTGTCTGCACTAGAGAGCAGAGCCTTTGCCCTCCCAAGAGCTGTCTGCACTCAGGTGTTTCTGGTCCATCGAGTGTCTGTGCAGGGGTGTCTCGTGTTTGAGCTAAGTGCTTTCCCCTTTTATAAGTAGTTTCTCCGCCCTATGTTTTTGCTTCAGAAAGTTTGCAACTGTTCTACAGTTGTGTTTAGATCCCATGAAGGATAACTTAGCTCTCCTTAAGTGCACAAGGAAGAGAGTAGGTGACTGCTTATCTTCAAGCCTCCTGTATTTCTGTGAGTCTCTGCTTGCAAGGCATATTAATAAAGTACATGGCAGAAGCTTTTCTTTGTTAGAAGCCTTTCACACTGAATGTTTTCTAAATTGGCTGGGAGGTAACAAGGAACCCAGCTAGCAACTAATCCCCCAGCCCATCCTCTCAGCAAATGCCTTGTGAAAGTCATTAATTTTACTCTAATTGATTTAAACATTGCTCATGAGGAGGAAAAATTAAGGAAGCCAGTGCTACTCTGAATAGAGAATTACATGTTCTCAGTTTTCTGTCCTGTCATCTCCACACGTGCCTGTTCTCCTCTGGTTGCTGAGCGAAGGCTGTGCTGAGGAGTCACACGGCAAATCCCGGCTCAAAACTCCTGTGAGCAAGTTCCAGCACCAGCCAGGACACGAGGCAGGAGAGCCTGCAAAGGTCCTCGGCTCTGGCAAAGCATTTGCCTCCAGCAATTCGCATCTGGTTGGGTGGCTCCATCAACAAAGCACGGGCACATCAGGCTTTGGAGAGTCGCCATGGAAAAGCACAACTCGGCTCCTGCTGCAGGCACAGTCATGGGGCAGTACCTGATGACAACCTCCTCGAAATGTCAGTGCTTATGGTGGAACAGGGCTTTTTATAGGGCAGCCACCTGTTCCCCTTGCATTACCTCATTGCTACTACTGTATCCCCAGCTGGAAAGTAGTTTTAATTAAAGTGATTTATTGCTCAATATGATTCATCCCCTATTTTGGGTATATATTAGAAGATAGTATTTTTTCCTTATCACTTCATCACTGGGCTTACAATTTAAAGAATGTGCCCATGGATGTCACTGAGGTCAGAATTGAGTATGTGGATTTTAACTGAGCAATGACATAGGATCAATGTATTTTTAAGCTGAGCTTAGCTTTGTTTTGCATTTTTATTTATACCTCTGACAACTGAATGAGGGCCCTGGCTCCAAGTCATACCTCTCAATAATGATTTTGTTTCATGTTCTTTGGAAATGGCTTCTCCAATGTATTGTGCATGTTCTCTTGACATCTTAATGCAGTTTCTAAGTCACTGAGCTAAGACTACAGGTGCCACTAAAGTGTCCTTAAAGGAGAACCAGCCACTGGCTGAGCCAGGTTGATGGTACTTAGAGAAATCAATTATTGTCATATACACTCTTCATGCTGTGCCAGATCAGTTAAAGATGAAGCAATTATGTCAGATTTCACTCCATCTGCAGGAGTTTTCGTGCTCCTGCCCTCAGGCCACCTGTGGTGAATGGAGGATGTGTCTTGCAGGTCTGTGCTGGGAAGTCAGAGTGGGTCTCCAGCAGCTCTTAGCTGGCACCCCTTGGGTGTTGGGCAGGGGGTAACTCATAACATTTGGGGTTCTTTTGAAGACTGAAGAGTGAACTCAGAAGCACTAGAAAGTGAAGATGTCTCAGTGTGCAGGTGGAGGTCAGTCTAGACTTTGCCAGCCTGGAGAAACCACCTCACTCACACTGTGGGAATGTTCCTCTGGAAGGAGCTGCCATAGGGGGATGGCGTGTGGTCCCACATCTCCAGCACAAGGAGCTCTTGTCCCCAGTGCCACTGCTGGAGCTGGCTGTGCCCAGGAGGGGAGCAGGCAGGAGAGCTGCAGCACTCCCCTGCTCATGTTGTTGTTTCCATACCCTGGGAGGGAAGGTCAGCTCCTCCCGGCAGTGGCTGGGATTCCCCTGAGTGGATGTAGCATTCCGTATGAAAACTTAGCCAACTAATCCGTGAGGACTAAGAGATGTTTGAAGGGTTCTGTTCCTTAATATGCTGCAAGTCCCTCAAAGGAATGATGCAGGATCAGGACTGGGAGAAGCTCTGGGAGCCTCAAGTCCTCATTCCCTGGTGCCCTGTGTGGAGCGGTAGTCCATAGGCTGGATGGAATGATGGAAAACTGAGCTCTGGCCAAGTAAAACACGAAGAAAATACTCTGAGGTTCCTCTTCCTTCCCTCTCATCCCTCTGTTCTTAGTTCACCTGTGCAGCCGCTCCGTGCCAAAGGAGGGAGTGCTGCTGCCAACTGGAGAGGCTGGAGTCATTCTTTGAGGAAAGGGAGTGGAGCCTGGTGTCATGCACCTGCAAAAATTAATCCTTTTCCTTTCTGCCAAGGGATTAAGTTGAACAGTTGGCACCTGCCAGGTTCAGCAGAGTAGCAGCAGATGATGGATGTGTCACCTGCTTGTCTTCAGAGGAGAGGCTGTGGGGCAGGGAGCAGGGGCCAGGCTCCCTGCTCCTCGGGCAGTGGGGCACTCGTTGCGAGAGTGACAGGCTGCCAGTTCACACACACCTCCCTCTGACATCCAGAAATGCTCCTTGCTGAGGTGCAGAAGCAGCTTTTTTTTTCCCCCCTAGATCTTCAGGAGCTGAGCCTGAGCCTCAGGCACTGCACCCACTGCTCCAGCACAGGTTGGCAGCAGCCCACGGGCAGCGGCGTGGTGGTGGGTGGTGTGGCTGGTGACAGGCAGCTTTGGCTGGCTGACAGCTGTGGAGAGGTGGGGGGAGGTGGGTTGCAGGACAGAAGGCAGCTGTCTGCGCCACGGGGAGCCTTGGCAGCTGCCTGTGCTCGCCAGCCATGCCAGAGGGCAGATGGAGTAGGTGGGCACCGAGGAGCAGGCGCTCGGGGCCGCTGCCCTTCTGCAGCTCTGCGTGGTGGCTCTCCAGGGGCACGGGAGTGCGGGGCTCCGGGTGTGAAGGTCCTTTCTGACACACACGAAGTAAATGCAGAGGCCAGGAATGAATCCTTCAAGCAGCAGAAATTGTGAAATGCCCACTGGGCCTTGTCACAAGCTTCACTGAAATACGGGCTTGCTGTGGTCACCTGGTGCAGGGCTGGGTTTACCCCGTACTTCAGGCATCTTGGAGATGCTTTTCTGAGGCAGAATCTGTCTCTTGCCCCTCCACTGTCCCCCACAGGCTCTGGCAGGGTGTCAGTGGCTTTGTGTCATTGCTGCTGGTGGCTGTCCTCCCTGCCTGCAGTACCTCAGGGCAGGCTCCTGCAGGCAACGCTGTGCTCCCCTTTTCCAGCCAGAGCATCTCCAGAAGGCTGCGCTGCACGGCCAGGGGTGTGGGTCGGGCAGACAGTGCCGTGGAGAGGGGCTCACCCCAGCGACCCACCCGTGCCACGGTGCTGGGTTGTGCAGCTGGGCTGTCTGTGGCGAGGGAGGTCACAGTACTCCACAGCCTTGGCTGGACACGGGATCCGTGACGGGCCGTGCTGGTGAAAACGGGGACAAAGTTGTGTTCAGGATATGATGGCCCGTGCAAGCCACATGGTTGTGTTGGATGCCACCGTAAAATCCATGTAGGTCCATGCTGGCTGGGGAAGGGGGGGTCACACAGCTCCTGTCCCGGCTGTATCCCTTGTTTCTCGTGTGAGTGCCTGGGTGCGGAAGATTTGCAGCTACAACCTGTGCCCTTACCTGCTGTCCTTTCACTCACTGTTCAGCCACGGTTATTTAAACCCTGAGATGGAAAATAAGCTACGCTATTGTTTTCCCGTCCCTCTGCTTTGTTGCATCCCCACTCCGACCGCTGAGGCGGAGGCGCAGCGGCGTCCCCGCTTCTGCCGGGGATGGATCCGTGCGGGATGCAGCGGGATGCAGCCTCCATCTCCTGGCGACTGAGCCGCATGGCAGCTGGGCAGGGATCTGCCCGCAGGAGTTGTCCCAGGAAGGAGCCGGGAAGCTGGTCGAGGAAGCGGGGGGAAGCCGTGGTGTGTGAGGGGTTCCTGCCGGGCTCAGCCCCTCTGGCTGCAGAGGGACACGGCGTTTTTCCTCAGGGCTACTCCTGGCTGCCGAGGCAGGGAAACAGCCGCTGTTTGGGTCCTCTCTCTGAGACCTAGAAATGTTTGTCCTCATCCCGAAGAAGGTTCTCACGAGGTTATTTTCATGCACTTCTGCCCGATGAAGCCTCAGCACCATCCGGCATCAGTTTTGTGAGGCTTACTGGAAGCAGGGTGCGACCATGCAGGCAGTTCCAGGAGAGGGGAAGCTTAGGGATTTTCCCTTGGAACCTCTGGTATTGGGCTCAGCATGTTCACAGTCTCCCACAGGTATCCCAGAACTGAGTACATTCGAAGTATTTTTCACAAGTAATAAAGAGATCTGGGCAGTTCTCAACATTGCAGCTGCAGCTCAAGCCTCAGGGATTTTTCCATGTCAAGATTTGCCCCTTTCAGCACTCCTCTCCCCTCTGAGCTCCTTGTGTCACGTACCTGGAACCAAGGGAGGCTTGCATGCAGACAACTCATTTTTATCTTTGTAAATGGTTTTAAAAGATTGACAAGGGAATTGTAAATGGATCTGAGCAAAGGCAGAAAAAGATCACAAAGGAGAAAATATTGTAGCGACGAGACAGGGGAGCGTGGAGCTCTGCCAGCCCCTCTGCAGGGTCCGGCAGGTTGTAACTCCCCCCTCAGTGTGCTGACAGCCCCGTGCCCACAGCAGCTGGAGGGGGACACTGTCCCAGGGCTGACGGTCTGCAGGGACTCTGATGTGCCGTGGTGCTGCTTTCTGGGCTCTGCACCTGCACTGGCTCTGTGCTTAGGGGACCAGGGCTGTTTAATTAGAGGTGGCAAAGCCACCTCCAGAGCCAGCTCTGCACAGTCAGCTGCACATGCAGTGCCTGCGAGCTGCTGGCACGGCATGTGTTGGCCCGTGTTGGCTGCCTGTGGCTCCTCAAGTGCTCGCAGAGAGCAACCACTTCCAGTGTCAAGTGCTCCAATTGCCCATATTTTGGGGATTGTGCAAGCCTTCCCCCAGTACCATTCTCCTTTCCAGAGATGCCAGCTGGGAGCTTTCTGTGTTCAGGGCCCTGCTGTGCCTCCCCCCAGGAAGCAGGAGATGCAGATTGTGGTGGGACACCTGTGTCCTCAGGGCAGTGGCAATAAACCCTTCCTGCAGCAGGGACGTGGCCATGGCACTGATTGCAGTAGCTCCAGGAGTCAGGTTTGCAGCTGGTGGAGAGCCTGGGCTGTCCTTGTGGTCACCACACCTGGCTGGAAATGAAGAGCTGGTGCTCACATAAGTGTTTTTCCTGGAAGCTTGAGGAACTGGCAGTTGCCTTGGAGGTCTTGTCCCTCTAACAGGAGTAACACCCGAGGAAGGGTGGGGGGAAGGAGAGGCACTGAAAGGGGAAGTGGCTTTCCTAGGGCCACACACTGTGGAAGCTGTGCTGCCTCTCACAGGGAAGGGGTTGGTTCTCCCACATGCCCCCTGAGCAGCCCGTGTGTCTGACCCCGATGTGTCTCCCCAGGTCTCCCTGAGCCACGAGTGCACTCGTGCCATCATGAAGCTGATGTACTGCCCTCACTGCCGGGGCATGTCCAGCGTGAGGCCCTGCAACAACTACTGCCTGAACGTCGTGAAGGGCTGCCTGGCCAACCAGGCAGACCTCAACACCGAGTGGAAGTACCTGATGGGTAAGATGGCCTTGCTCTGCTGCAGCACAGCTGCCTCTCACAGCGCCTTTGAATGCCCTGAGACAGTGTTGGACAAGTAAAGACAGGAGGTTTGGAGGCTCAGTGGAGATTGTTTGCAGTGGTGAGGCTCTCAATCCTCCTTGTGCCCACAGACCATCATGCAGCAAGCTTCTCTTTCTGTCTTGGGCCCTAGCTATGAGTGATCTGAGACCTGAGGGAACCTTGATGTTTGTCTGAGCTCAGAGAAGGCAGGCACCAGAGGAGATTAGCTTTGGGCTTGGCCTTTTCCCCTGCCTTGGCATGCCCTGCCTGGCCAGCAAGGCTGCCAGCTCACTGCTCAGCTGCAGCCTGGCACACCTGCTTGGGGTTGGTGTGTGCTGGTGTTAACAACAGAAATCCCCCTGAAGTTCAAGGAGTGTCACCTGCCTCTCGAGGGACATTGCAGAATAGATGCAGAACTGCAGCACTGCCCTGTGAAGTGCAGCTGCCACCTCACTGGGGATGGTGAGCTGTGGCTAATTGGAAGTGCTCTCAACGAGAGCAACCGGGAGGCTGCTGCAAAGAATGAGGAGGAATATTCCTTCCCCCAGGGGTTTAACCAGGACTTCAGTGGGACTTTGGCCTCTCTGACCAGAGCCAGCCAGCTGTTCCCTGTCACTGCTCTCCTGGCAGGAGGACTGCACATCACCTGAAAGGTCACTCTGCAGCTCTCCTTGATTGACAGGGAAGCAATTCCGTGTGTATTCTGCACTTACTCCAGCTTCCTCTTCCCAAGAGACACTGTCGAGGGGTGATGGCGAGGAGGAAATTGGACCTTCTTTCCAATTGCTGTTTGTACATTTCAGTGTCAGAGGTCACAACATGATCAAGGACAGGAGCAAAACGTGGAGTGAGAGGCAGCAATTCACCAGTGCTGTCCATCCTTTGCCCCTCTGCAGGCCCTTCTGTGTAGCCTGAGAGGATTTTGTTACACTAAACATAGAGTTACTCCTTCAGCTTGACAAATTAGGGCAGGTTGAATTAAGGGAGATTTTTATAGTAAGTGGTTCAAATATAATTTGTCACTAATTTGAGGGGGTCAGCCTTTGATTTATATGTCTGTATCTCAACATTAGTGTCTCTGCCAGCTAAAATTGTTTGAAATATAGTCTCAAAGATGACACTACAACCCCTGAGTGGTGGCAGAGTTAAACTGCAAGCTCTTCAATGTTATGGAGATGTTATTTCCCAGAATACAAAAGTGTCACTCCTTGTATAGCCAGCACATAGGTTGTCCTTGCTTCAGCCCCACATGGAGTGTGGAGGATCATCTCTGGAGGTAGGCAGAGGTTGGTAATTCTTTGTAAGACAAGCACAGTCCCAGATCAGTCATCCAAGCAGGAACTTCCAGATCAGTCAGAAGAGCTTGGACATCAGAGCTTTCCAAGATGAGCTGAGAGCAAGACCCCAATCACTCCTTGTCCTGTTTACTTGTTAGTTGTGGGCATTATGGTCTGCTTCTCTGCCATTACAGCCTGGTATTTCCCTGGTTGGTCACTGTTGTCCTTCCAGAGGTGATAGTGAAAGAATTACTCCTTTTCTTGTTCCTTCACTGCTATGGAAACAATTGCCCACATCCAGTACCTCTTTATTGACCCCAGTTCTCCCACCTTTTCCTGGCTGCAGGGCTTTGCTGAAGACAGGCAGTGGGTTAGGAGAGTGAGGGGCAAGTATTGCTGTGTGTTTCTTCATGCTTCTACACCAATTTCCTGCTTTTTCCTTTCTCTGTCAGTCTGGGAAATGCTGAGCACTTTGGGTGAATAAAGGCTGAATTTCCCATTTGCAGGAGGTGACCTCTGTTCCTCTGCTGCAGAGGGTGGCTTTACTGTGCAGTACTGAAAATGGAGACATGTCTCCCAGCAAGCCTGCTGAGAGGCCAGCAGCTTTTTCCACGGAGCATGATCTTTACTGAGGTTTGTACAGAGTGTGCTGCTGAGAGATGTCTCTGCCTTGTTTCCCCAGATTCCCTGATTGTGGTGGCTGATCGGATTGACGGACCCTACAACGTAGACACTGTAATAGGCACCATTCACATGAGGATTGCTGAAGCTATTTCCAACTTGCAAGAAAACAAAGATTCAATCACAGCCAAGGTAGGAGTGTGTGCCTGGGCCTGGCAGAGGGCACACCATGTGTAACTGCCAGGACCAAATGCTTTTTGTGCTCACTATTCAACTGACCTGAAGGATGTGAAGCGTGAAAGACAGCAAATGTCCACTCTTCTAATGATAGGAAACCACCCATCTTCGGCAAAAACCTTCTCCAGTGTTTCCAAATACTGCTCCCTGACACATCCAGCCAGCCTCCTTTGGGTACAAACAGAGGAGGTGGGATTACATGTGCAGTGACTGGGGGAGGCAGGGTGCCATTTGCTGTCAGGGGCCTCTGTGTCTGAAAAGTCCTGAGATATTTTGACCAAGCTGAGGCATTTACAAAAAGTGCACAGTCCCCAGTGACAGAAGGCAGCTGCCGTAGCCTGCCTCGGGGGGATGTTCTGCAGTAGAAATATTGAGCTATTGGATTGTATCATGGGACAGAGTTGCAATCTGTTGGTCCATCTGGAGAGTACAAAACAGACTCCCCTGAGGCTCACCTGTGTTCCAAGAAGTATATATCACTAAGCTCTCTTCTGTTGGTCTTCTATTTTTGGTATATTTATCCACTTAGCCACAATCATCTCTGTAGCTGCAGGTAAGAGAAGCTTTGGGAACAAAAGCAGCCCTCCAGGACTTCTGCCTTTTGCCCAGACACTCCCAGGTTCTGCAGCTATCCCACAGCTGAGGCAGAGATGCAGATGAAAGGAGTGGGACAGGTCCTAACTGGGTTTTGGAGAAGGGAAGGGCCAGAAGTATTGCTTGGCATGCAGGAATTCACTGGCACACATCAAAGCATTAACAACAGCATGAATCCACGTACTGGTTTAGGTTTCTTTTCACACATGAAAGGCCATATTCTTTGTTCCCTTGTTAGGTGAGACTGAGGCTGTCCTCATAAAAGGAAATGCATGGTATAGGAAAACATGTCATCCTCTGCAAAGAAAGGTGGTTCTGAGGGAAATGCAGTAAATCTGGTAAAATGGAAAGGACTGAATAGTCTGATTGGTGCTCAACTGGAGCAACCAAACACATTTGATAAGCTCCTCAGTATGAGCTGGTGAGCAAGTGAACAAAGGTGAGCACTCTTTGCTGGTGGCACTGCATGGCAAAGCCATCAGGTGGTGTTGTCATATGAGCTTGGGACTGTCCTAGAGCAGTCCTGGGGGCGTCCTCTGTCAGGGCCGAGGGCAGCAGGCTGGAGTTGCAGCTGAGGGCTTCAAACATGACCCAGGCCATGGGCACTATCTACTACTTGTGAGGAGAGCCAGAAGTGGCCCTTGAACCCAATGACACCCTCAGTCACTTGTTCTCCTGAGATCTGGGTTAAAACTGGAAAGGAAAACTTTGGGCACTGAGCCCTGTGCTCACAGCACTGCAGAGCCTTCTCCCTGTCTCCTCATACTCCACTTGCTCCTTGTGGCTCTCATGGACTTCAGGCAGCAGGAGCTGTCAGAGGCAGCAAACACCTGTTTGCTCTCCCCATGCAGGAGGCTGTTGATCCCCTCAGTCTGCAGGAGACGTGCTTGTCCAGCAGGAACTTGTGTTGCTCACCTGAAGCCCTTGGTTTGGCAAGAGGGTCACCTTGGCACCGTGCTGTGCTGGAGCTGCTGCAGGAGCCACTGTCCTGGAGACCACTCCAGGCTCCTTCCTCCTAGAAGAGTTGTCTCCTGCCAACAGCAGTAATAGATCAACAAGACACAGCAGTGAAACCAAATTGGATTGGTTTTGTTAGAACCGAGTTGAAAATGTTCCACGTGCAGTTTTCAAGGCGGGGTTTTGCACAGAGCAAAGGAGACAGATGAACAAATTGGCTTGGTATTGAACTGCCAGAGTCATTGGACGTGTCTGGGCAACAGGACAGTGCTCTCCAGGAGAGGCCTTTTGAGGCTGAGTGTCCCTCAGACACATCAACAAGCCCCACTGTCACCGAAGGGACTCTGGACTGGGTTAGGACTTTGGTGATGGCTGTCAGAATCCACTGAGCAACACATTCAGTGGGTGGCATGAGCTGTGTCAGCAGTGCTCCTGTCTGCAGGCCTGGCTCCTCTGCTTTGGGGGGACACCAGGCCAAGTCACATTTATCAACAGCTTCTGGCAGCACCCTGGTAACCACAGTGAGCTCGGAGCCCTCTTTTCAAATCAGATGGCTTTCTGTGTGAAGGCTGGTGTTTTCTGACTCAGACTGGCAGCTCCAAGTGCCTCCTGGCCTCTGATGCTCCGTTCAGCCTGGCTGGCTGAGCACTCCTGCCAGCACTGAGGCTCAGCTGCCCAGCACTGGTGATCTGCAGCAGAGGTGCCACTGCCTGGACAGGTCAGGCAGAGACTGGGAAAAGCAGGTGCTTTAGGACGCCTTTCATCTCATCCTAGAGGCCAAGTCTGAAGATTTGTACCTTCAAAGTGCTTCTGCTGCCCTCTGGCTACAAAGCCCACCTGGGAAGGCAGGCAGAATGGTAGAAGGTACCAAAGATGGGGGTAAATCAGTTCTGCTGCCACTTTTGCCCCTGAAACACCCAACCTGATGGATTGTGGCACATCTGCTGTCCTTGCACTGTCCTGCTCAGAGGGGCATTCATTTCCCAAGTGTGGTTCCTGATTGCAGGAGTCATGGGGGTAGTCCCACCTCTATCTGTTGTCCAAATCAATGCAGCTCCCATGCTCTGGGATCTTGAAGCCAACACTACTGTTGTAAAGAGTGTGAGCAACTCCCATCTTGTTCTTCCCAGGGTTTTATTTTCCAATCATGGCAAGAAGAGATAAAATTGCTATAAATAATTTAATATCAACATTGGTGACTCATCCAAAAACATGTGTTAGTGCTGAACATTTTGCTTGATAGTGGTAACCAAAATGAGTTCCAATGTGCTGAAAACACACCTGGCACCAGAAACTAAGCCAGAATCTCTGAGATCTTGCAGGTAGAAAAGATATATATACTTAAGAAGGTGAAAAAAACACAATCCATAACTGTGGAGTCTTAAATAATTAAAGAAATAGCATCAAAACATGGGATAGAGGGTTTGATTTGTATTTCAGGTATTCCAAGGCTGTGGAAATCCCAAAATCAGCACAAAAGGCTCCAGCAGCGAGGACAAGAAAAGACGGGGGAAGGTCACATTGGAAGCCAAATCCAATGCACAAGCACTGGAGATGCTGGTGAGTTTGTCTCCAGAACTCCCTCCCAGTGCTGACCAGGGCAGGAGTGTTGGTGTGTGGTGTCCCCTGGGTGCAGCAGTGGGTCCTGCAGGTCTGGCCAGACCACCCTGTGGGCTTCTCAATCACGAATCTGAAGCTCAAATCATCAACTGTTGGTGTGACCTAAGCAGATCTGGTCTTCTTGCCTCTGCACAGGGCTGGGGTCTGTGTTGCTGATTTCCCAGCAATTTGGGGTCATGCTTATCTGAAGGGACTCCATGGGTGTAATTCAGCCTCAGACAGTCCAGCCTGGATACTGGGGCCAGAAGTCCTTCTCCATGGGGATTTTGGGTTCTGTGGTGGCGAGATATGAATTTGCCATGGTCCCACATGCCAGAGGCTCCTCACTCCTATCTGTTCCACCCAGAAGAGCCCTGCTGACTCCCACCAAGTAGTTTCTAAGCATTTCCCTCATGGCCCAGAAAATGGTCCCCTCCTGGTTAATCTTGTGGTACCAGAACAGCCCTTGGCATGTAACCTTCAGCCTTGCATGCTTTGGTTGATACTTGGTTTTTAGGGGAAAGGTTGATGATGAATCCTTGCATGCATAAAAACAGACTTTGTGATGGTAAAACCAAAAAGAAATAGGCAGAATCCTTGTCCTTTCCTCAGGCCTGAGACACCCCAGAGATCTCCTGGCCCTGAGCATCCCCTTTGCTTGCAGGTTTTAGATGCCAAAGGGAATCTGACAGCTCTCAAGACATACTGGATCACCCTGCCCGGCAGCCTCTGCAGCAAAAAAGTAATGGCCAGCTCAGTGTCGGATGACAAGTGTTGGAATGGGATGACCAAGGGCAGGTATGGAGTGGGTCAAGGTGTCAGGATAGCACTATTCTGGGGTGAGAGGGAGGGTCTGGTAAAATCACTTAGACGTTGTCACAGCCAGCCCCACTTGTTCAGGGTGAGAAGTCTGTCCCTGTCCACAGAAATGTTGCATTTCCTGAAAAACTCGTACCTGGGAATGTCAAGCCTGGTGTGATCTTGCTGTGTGTCAGAGGGTTAAGCACTGAAATGTATTTGCCATGAAATAACTGTGTAGTTTTCTACTAATGAAGCAGTTTTGCAGTTCCACGTGCTGCACTCAGAAGGCAGCAGGGCTGAATTTAGCTCACAAACTCCAGAGCTGCTGCAAAGAATTGTATACGCATCTCTCTATCCATACCTGCTCTGAAATGCTGTTCCCACATGAGAGGAGGCACCCAGGTGATTTCAAATAGCTGCAGAAACAGTTCTCAGCCTGGCTGAGGTTAAAGGATGGCTATGGGGAGATGGGCAGCTTCTGGATGTGCACCTTTCTCCACTTGTCCCCATGGACTGGCTGGATTGGGCTCTGCCAGCCCAGAGCCAACACAACACCTTCAGCTTTCCATATTCCACATTACTGCCAGCAGGGTGACAGATCTGCAGGAGGGTCAGGGCAGGGCTGAAGGGAGCACTGCAGCCCTGGGTGACAGCTCCCAGGTAACTGAAGCTTCCCTGGGGGCCTGTCTGGTTGAACTGGGCTGGGGGCATTCAATGGTCCCAGGGTGTCAGTCCCCACAGGTTTAACCAGGCAAGGATGAAGGTGCTCCTCAGCCTTGAAGATGCACAGAGATTTACCACAGGGGAGTGTCACTGTGGGTCCATTGGTACCAGCCTGAGAGCAACCCCCCTGCCTTGCCTGCAGGAAATCCCTCCCTGTGCCAGGACAGGGATGCTGCGAGGCCATCAGCCACCTCCTGCAAGCTGAGGTGGCCTCAGGATGAGCCCGAGGCTCTGCTGGGGTGTGGCCACGGCAGCATGGCTTGGCCATCCCTGGAGCTGACTGCCTCCCAGCAAACCCCAGCCTACGGAGGATGTTCCACAAGCCACTGACTGCAGCTTGTCTTGGGTTCACAGCGGCTGGATTGTCACTGGCGTCTGTAACAGGGAGGGGTGAGCTGAGCTGGGAGGGGGACATCTAAACCTGTCACCTTCCTTCCCAGTTACCTGCCTGAAGTGATGGGGGATGGCTTAGCTAACCAGATTAACAACCCGGAGGTGGAGGTGGACATCACCAAGCCAGATATGACCATTCGCCAGCAAATCATGCAGCTAAAGATCATGACAAACCGGCTGGGCAACGCCAACATCGGGAACGATGTGGATTTCCAGGACACGAGTGAGTGCAGCAGAGGGGCAGAGGGGCTGAGCAGCCAGTCCTGCAGCCTGCACGGGTGTCTGTGCAGACCCTGCTGCAGGGAAGGGCCCTGCTCACCTGCCTTTTGGCTGCTGAGGGGCCTTGCTGTGGGGTGGCCGGAGGCTGTGCTGCCCCCAGTGCCTTGCTGAAACCCTGGGGGTGTCTCCAGTCCCAGCCCAGCCCTGCTGTCAGGGCTCCTGTCTTCTGCATGGGTTTCCAGCTGCTGCAGCAGCAGGTGGCTGAAGTCATCTGAAGGTCAGGTATGGGCTTGTAGCCCCCACAGTGGGAGATGCGGAATGCAGAGAGGAGGTGGTGAACAGGGCAGGGCTGGTGGGCAGAGCCACCCCAGGGTTGCAGCAAGGGGAAGGCAGGGATGTGTCCCACCACAGGGAAGGCAGTCAGAGCTCACCCCGTGTTTGTCTGTACGCAGGTGACGACATCAGCGGCTCCGGGAGCGGGGACAGCTGTCCTGATGATGTCTGTGGCAAAAGACTTTCTAAGAGCCCCAGCACCAGGCAGCCAGAAACACACGCCATTCCTAAGCAGTCTGGACACGGCGTCAGTGGGGCCAGCAGCAGATCTTTGCCTTCTGCCTCCCTCCTCCTCCTCCTCTCGGTGGCTGTCATCGCCCCGCAGCACTTGAGGCGGTAACTCACTGGCACAGCCAGGAAACAGACTGCGGCTGAGGGCTTCACTTTGCCAAAACCAACCAACCAACCAACAACCAACAACCAAAGGACATATTTAATTCACCTTGGCAAAAGAAAAAAAAAAATAACAACAAGAAAGCAAACCAACAAAAATCAAAAAGAAGGAGGAGAAAAAGGTTTCAAAAGGTTTCAGTTGTTTGCTATTTCTGGCAGTGCTCGAGCTGTTTTCTTCTTTCTTGGTCATTCCCCAGTGCTGGGCCCTTCTTTCTGTACCTCATTGTTTTACTTTTGTTCTTGCCACAGACTGGCTCTCGGGGCTGAAAGAAGCCTTTGCAGAGAGGGCTCTGGGGGAACTCAGCGGGCCCCTCCGAGGGCAGCTCTCCTGCTGCCTCCAGTGGAATATGCAATTGCCCTGACCTCGTAGCCCAGCCGGCGGTGCCGCGGAACCAGCGGGGCCCTGGCCGTGCTGCCCTGCTGTGCTCAGGGGCTCTCTGTGGCTGCTCTCTGAGCTTCCTCAGCAGACTGGGACAGCCCTTCACTCCCCACAGTGGGAGCAGTGCCGGAGGGTGGAACTGCAACAGCTTGGCAGTGGCTGTTGGACCCAAAACGCAGAACTCCCTTTTCCTCCGGAAAGGTCACGAGTGGGTTTCTTGACTAGAGCTCGTAGCTGGCGACAATTTGAAGTGTAGGTCTCCTACATCTAAGTGACTGGGAATGAGTGTTAGGGGTTGGGGTTTGGGGTACTTTTTCTTTGCATGCTAGTTGGAAAGCCATTTTTTACCCAAGTAACAATGGTCCAAGTTCTACCTGCAGTGCAGTACCGTGGTAGGTAACAGAGAGATGAAAATATGCACAGTGGGATTCTCTGCGTGACAGACAGTTGTGCTGCCTCCTCCTTCTCTGGCCCCAGCCATGGATAGGAATCCATTTTTTTTTCTTGGTAATAAGAAAGACCAAGGGCTTTTTACTGACTGGAGCTTTGGGACTGGTTGTGGCCCCCATGCAGCTGCCTTAGGACAGAGAGGGGCTGGTGGTAACCAGCTCTGGACGGTGTCCCTACCCAGGGGACTGGCTCAAAGCAGCATCTCAGGGGGGATGTGAGAACTGGATACATTTTGTTTGGGATTTTTTGTCTTCCTCTGGTGTTTGTTCCAGTTGCATTGTAGATTTTTAATGAATTTTCCTATTGCTTCTCCATCATCCAACACACCTGCTCTAACCGCTGCAGGGACAGGCTGAGGCAGAGGGTCAGACACCTGCCAGCAGCTCTGTTTTGGCTCAGGGGAGGGCCAAGCTCACCCTTTGCTGCCCCATCCCATCACACACCAGCCTCTGGGTCACACCAGTGGCTGCCCTAACCCCAAATGCTTGATGGGGTGGGCTCCATGCCGAGTTTTGAGACTGGGGGTGGTTGGTGAATGATATAAATGTCCCCACGTAGCTGTAGGAGTGTCTGTTCTTGTAGGGCTGTGCTTTGGGGCTTCCAGAGGCTTCTGTGCCTGGCAGGGGCAACAAGTGTGGCCTGGAGGTGTAGGTTTAGCAGATGTTAGATTCAGGGGCTGGGTTTGTTTCAGGCATGTTTGTGCTGGGGCAAGAGGGAGCTCAGAGCTGGGTCTGTCTCCTGCTTTAGTGATCTGCGTGGCATTTGATCATTTTTCTTCTGTCCTGCCAGAGGGGACATGCCTTTGGGCTGAGCAAACGTTATGTGGTTGGAGTTTGGCCATTCTCTAAGAAGAGGGGGAAAAAAAATTTTAACATTAGCAGTTTCTAGAATGTGCAGTTGAAAGGAAGGTGAGAACATGAGGAAGGTAATGCTGAAAGTCAGTGCAGGTGGGAGCAGAGGGAACTCATTGCCTGCCCTCCCTGGGGCAGAGATCCCACCTGGGGCCCAGTGATGGCACTGAGGGTACCTCCAACTGGGCAGAGGTTTTAGGCCTGCTTTGACTGGCCTCTGCAAGTCACTGTGACTAATGTCACTGACTGGGCATCCTTTCTACCTTGTCCTCATCTTCTTGTAAGGTAAAATCTTACCTGGTCTTGTAGGGTGTCAGAAATGGACACTAGGGTGCTGGACATCGGCTGAAGCACAGACAATGCCACCATGCCCATGAGAACCCTGGTCAGGATAAATGCAAGTTGTGGATTTGTACAGGTTTATTTACTTCTAGACATATGACAAGTTCACATGACTTTCACTGCTCTGAAGCGTTCCTAACCTTTGTCTGAAGTTTTTTTTTTAACTAGAATTGCTGATACAAATTTAACCTTCAGTTACAGAAATCCCCACAATCAATGCTGTAGAAATTTTACATCCAAAGCAAAAAAAAGAGAGAGGAGGGAGGGGACATCAAACCATTGTACCCTCTTCAAAACATGGTTCAGGTGGATTTTTAACACTGAGGTCAGTGTTTTGCTTTGCAGAACAAGAGCTTGAAAGGACAGTCCCTGTAACTTCTGTGCAGTTAGTGTTTGCTGTCCACCTGTTGCCCTCAAAAGCTTCTTATGGGTCTCTTCACACCTTAAGTGTAAAGCCAATGATTTGCTGATTGTCCACTTAATCTTTTAGCAATTTAATTGCCCAAACTAGTGGTTCTGTTACAAGAATAAAACTTGACGGTCCAAATTAATAAGGCAAAACCTCAAAGAAACTGTAAAACCTGTTACACAAGAGAAACCCTTCCTGAAGTCTTCCCCCAGAGGCTGGGTTGAGCTCCCACTTCCACATCCCTCCAGGACATGAGAGTGGCCACTTCCATCCCCTGGGAGCTGAGCTGGGATGAGGCCAGGGATGAGGTGTGGGCTGGCAGGCGAGGGCAGTGCTGAGGGCTCAGCCCCCTCCTTATCAGGAGGGACATGGTGGTGGTGGAGACACTTCCTCCCTCCTCAGCCCTGGGCCCCTTTGGGTTTATTTTTGTACCTTTTCACACAGTGCACCTGTGCTCCTGCTCTTTGTTGGTTCCTGGTTATTCAGTTTTTCTCTTCTCTTTGTTGCCATGAAGTGGTTTCTCCCACCTGCTGCCATTAAGTGGCCCGGGGCTGCACTTGGCCATGGCATCTTCCCTAGGAGCTGAGACGTCCGAGTGCCCCCAGGATATCAACTCAGTAGCACTCTAAGCTAAAGCAAACCTAAAGCAAACCATAGTTACTGATGACTAAACAACTGTTGGTGTGGCTCGACAAGCTGAAATCAGCCCAGTTCCAGACAAGCCCCAAATCTGTGCTTGGACTGGCACAGAACCTGGGGCCTTTCAGTGCTTATAAGTGACATTTCCTGGGCTACCACCTGCTCAAAAACACTGTGACACACCTCCCCAGCCCCTGGCTCTTGGCTGCTGTGGGTTGGTTGCATGAGGGGAGCTCTGGGGAACTGGTCTGTCTGGGGAGAAACATCTGCTTTGATGTTATTGAGATAGTGATTTGTGGTGTTCTGGCCTGTTGACAGGGATGTGAAGGGGGTAGTGCTCTAGGAAAAAGTATTAACAAAACCAACGTCCCTGGGAAGGGGAGAACCAGAAATAGTGGATTTCCAAGTGTCTCTGTCTTTCAGCCCGCTCTTTGTGCCATAACATGTATGTTTTAACCAAGGGCGAGGGTCTCAAAAGGCTTTGAGAGCACAGCTACTTCTCATTTACAAATGACAAGCTGCCTGTTGTTTTCTGGTGGGCTTGGTAGGGGCTAAGGTATAGCAGAATATCTAAAGTCCACCTTTGCTTTTAACAGATGCATTTCTACCTGCAGAAGTAAGAATTATTTCACTTATCAGCATAGCTGGACAATTATCTATTTCTTTCTGTTACCAAGGTACTTGTAACTCTCTTGCACTGTTTATCTAAAGTTGAAATATGTTCTTTGAATCCTTGTATAAATAAAAAGGCTGGAGACAAATCTGTATTTACAGGGCAATTATTTCTTTTCCATTTAAGCTGTTTGGTATTTTCTTTCTCTTTTCCTTGTTAAGGCACAGATAAAGGGCAGGTCAGGAGTCCCAAGGAATGAACTAGTGCTTCAGCCACAAGTTTGTTGTGGGTGGATGACAGTGTTGGCAACAGGGGTAGGCCTGCATCCAACCCGGAGTCTTCCAGAGGAGCTGCTGATGGGTTGTATGGATGTGTATTTGTGGGAACAAGGTGGGCCTGGCTTGAGTCATCAAAGCAAGGATGTCAAATATTCTCATGTAGAAGCCCAGAAAGTCATGGTGTAACAGTATAAGGAAGCAGAAATGCCCTTGATATGGATCATTACACAGCATTGTGTCCACCCCAGACATGGGTGAGTACAGATGTTGAGGTAACACATCAGAAGCTGCTCATCAAGTGTCTGAGAAAGACTTGATAACTGGAAACCACTAGAAGTGTATCTTTCTGCCTGGAAGCAAATGCCACCTAAATTTAATAAACTGAGTGATACCCTTAAGTGAGTAGATACTTATTTAGGCTCCTGTCCTGCAGTTACAGCTATTTGCACCACATGCACACACTTATATGAGTACAGACAAGTGCAGAAACACCAGTCTTCTCCTTCGAGAAGTTGTTTGCACACAAGTTGCCTCCTGTGTGTCTAATGATGATTTTAATGATATCCACTTACAGCTCTGTGTGGATTAAAGTTGTCTGAAAACGTTCCTGCCGTTTGTAATGCCACTGAACACTGCATGTTTCCAAATCCACTGCTAAGAGCTTGCGGGAGGTGTGAGGTGTGATACAAGCTCAGCTGCCCTTCCCTTCAGCCACACAGCCCTGCTTCCCTGGGAAGGGAAGGCTGCAGGGGCTCTAACGACAGCTCAGTACCTGCAGGGAGCTCATGAAGACAGTGGGACCAGGCACTTCACAGGTTCACAGAAGAGGATGGGAGACAGACAGTGTAACTGGGACTGTGCAACTGTACCCCAACTGGCAGCAGCACCGAGACCAGACACCCCCCAGCAAAACCTGGACTGAGGCATCAGACCTCTTCCAACCAGGGAATGAGGCTTTTACCCTGCAGTTTGACCATCATCTTGCACAGCTGGCAACTGTCTTCACTGCCAGGAGATGGCATTTGTGTTTAACTTACAAATTGCTCTGCATGTAACAGTAACTGCCCTGTCCCTATTTCCTCTGCCCAGGGACATGATACAGTGCGGGCTGGTGGGAAGGGACGACCTTTCTGGCACGAGTGACCATTCTTAAATCAACTACAGGCAGGTAGCAAGTAAACACCTGAGACCTCAGAGGCAGCACACGTGCAGCCAGGGTGACCTTTGCTGGTGCTAATGCAACAGGAATGCTGCCCTGGGATGGTGGCACCCAGGGAAGACCTCGACCAATGCTGGGATGAGCTGCAAGAACTGGTAAAACAGTCACACCAGGTTTGTCTGGCAAATCCCAGAGCTGTCTGCTGGGCTGCTGCCACACATACGGGTTGGTGGAGGGTTCATGACACAGTCAGTGTGATGCCATGCAAAATAAAGTTCATGGGTTTGGTTTCAACTGGAGCACGTCCATAAAGCACCACCCAGGGACTCTCTGCAAGGGCCCAAGCAAGCCCACTGACTGATGAGGGCAGGCAGAGGAAGGATGAGCAGCAGGTGGCTCCTTTCCACAGTGCAGGGGAGGAAAGTCCCTGGTGGTGATTGCAAAAAGACCCCTTGTCTGAACCCCAGCGTCATGGCTTGGGAATAAGGGGTGCACTGTGGAAATGCCAATCTGGGCAAGAGCCACTGCCAGGGAGGACCTGAAAATTCTGGAAACAGGGGCTGCAGAGGATTCCAGGAGCCTTTCCCACACTGCTGGAGTGGGCAGCGTCAGGGCAGTGCTCTCCTGCTGAGCTTTCTCTTTTCCAGCTGCAGGGTCCGTGCCTGAACCTTGCTTTCTGGGGCCAGCAGAGGCTTGCTCCAGCGTCATGCTCTGAGCCCTGGGTGAAAGAAGCAAGGAGGCAGATGAAGAAGCACACAGGCAGCTGAGGCATGTGCTGGACAACAGGAGGGAATGCTGTACTCTTGTGCTGTCTGCTTTGGCCTCAGAGCCAACATCTCACCAACAGGTTGCTATTGACACAAGCGATGGCAGACGTTGTGGTAGGTTGACTTCTTCCTCTCTGATGGAATAAAAGTTCATCCTTGTCCCTCACTGCTATTTCCTTGCTGGCTGGCACTGCTTTTCACACTGGTCCTAATTAGTCCATGCTCTGCTGGTGTGACAGTCCAGGTTCATTTTTGTGCCAGCAACAAATATCCATCCCATGTCCTGTTTTGCCAGAAAGCTGAGGGGTGAAGCAGCTCAACCACAGGCTCAGACCTTCAGGAAGTGGCTGGTACCAGCAACCAGCCCTGTGGCGCTGGCTGATGTCACATTCACCTGGCCAGGCCCTTGGCCCCATCCCCACCCATCCTGCACGGCTCTAGCCCATGTCAGCACACTCCGGTGTAAGAGACTCTCTGCCCTGGCACCACACCAGCAGTTCTGCGGAAGTCCAGAGAAATTAGTGCTGTGCTATCTGGCCAGCCTAGTAAATAATTTTCTGGGCACTGAAAAGATGCTTCTGTCGCATATGAGGGGCACCGAGATGCTCTGGAGGAGATTCACCCTTGTGGCATCACTGCTCCACCAGCGCCCTTCCCGTGATGAGCGCGGCGGGTACGCAGCTGCTGAAGGGGCAAGGACTGCACAGATCCAACTAGTTCACAAGTGAGCTGCGGGCTTTGGAAGTGCTTTTTAGCTTTCCAGGCGCAGCTGGGAATGCGGGCGGCGCTAGGACCTGCCTGGAGGCTCTCCTCCCCAGCCCGTAGGGAACGGATAAATATAGCGCGGCGTGCTGCGGGCGGCAGAGCCGCGCCGCTGTCCCGCTGTCCCCGCAGCCCCCGCTGCCCAACCCGCGGCTGCCGATGCTCTGCAAGGTCACGAACTCGCTGCTCCTCGGCACGGCCAGGGAAGCCCGCGACGAGGAGCTGCTGTCGCGGGAAGGGGTCACCCTGTGCATCAATGTCACCAGGCAGCAGCCCTTCCCCGGCCTGCCGCGGGTCCGCGGTATTCGCGTGCCCGTGTTCGACGACCCTGCCGAGGAGCTGTACCCCTTCTTCGAGCCGTGCGGCGCCGCTATCGAGGAGGCCGTGCGGGCCGGGGGGAAGTGCCTGGTTTATTGCAAGAACGGCCGCAGCCGATCCGCTGCCATTTGCACAGCGTATCTCATGAGACACCGGCGGCTCCCGCTCAAGGACGCGTTTGAGGTATGGTGCCTGGGCCCAGATTGGTGTTTAGGCTTGTTCTGGGGAAGAAACGCAAGGCTTGTTAGGAGTAATGATGTATTCTCATCGAATTGTTTTGGTGCTCCCACCTGCTCATTACCAGTTACACAGTCACATGTAAGTTTTTTCACTCCCAGCTTGGACAAAAGAGCTTTCAGCTTTGTGACAAAATAATTACAAACACAAAGAGGCTTTAAGCACCGATAGCAAACGTGCAAAACTGATTATTTAGCGAACATTTTCTCTGTCATTTGCATAGTCACGATAAGTGACATTAAAGACAGAGACATAAAAGAACATGAGTGGGTGCTAGGAATAGGAATTGTTTTGCAGGATTTGCTCCACCACTCATGTGACAGCTCCACACAGCAAAGAAACATCCTGGCAGGCCTCCTGAACGGCCAGGGACTAATGAGCTATGAGCAATAACATCTCAGCTTTCCTAGGAAGCTCATCCAATACAGACTACTCGTGATCTATGGACTTTTATCTTCACCCATTTGGCAGGTGTATCACTGAAGTCTTTAGATAACCATTTTGCTCACTTTAGACTGTGTGCATATAGTGACCAGTTTCACACTATCTCAAACATGAGCAGTGTCACCACACTTTGTGAGAGACATTCACATTTCCAGCAAATGCAACAACTCCTTCTCGTGTCTTTCCCATGAACCCCTTCTATGACCAGGACCACGTGCCAGGTCTTAGGAAGCACAGAGTGAGGTCAGCTCACTAAAATAGCTGTTTGATTTTCTGTAGCCAAATAAAAACCGAAGGAAATCTTCTCAAAGGTCTAAGGAAGAAATCCATTTGCAGGACACCCACAAGTGCAGGACACCCACAAGTGCAGGACACCTTGCTTCTAGCATATCTCTCCTGTTCCCTAGGCTGTGAAGACTGCCAGACCCGTAGCAGAACCAAACGCAGGATTTTGGTCACAGCTGCAGAGATATGAAGAAGATTTGCAGATACTAAAGCAGCCAGCTCCACTGAGCAAAGAACTTAAAAACAGTGATGTGTGAAGATACTTTAAAGAGAGTGAAGTGGCTTGCTACAGATTAAAAAAAAAAAAAAAAAAAAAAANAAAAAAAAAGAAAAAAGAAAAAAGGGGAAAAAAATCACTTCCTAAATCACCTTTACATAATACACCTTACTCCCATAGCTGAGTCGATGGGTCATTAAATTCATTCAGAGCATTTCTGTTGAAGGTGCATGGAAACAGGGCAGATAAGCAGGGAGAAACAGAAACAGAAAATGGTTGGAAGGCCTGGAAATGAAGCAGAGAAAGGCATGGAATCTCCAACAGTTCTTTTCCTCTGAGTGACACTGAATATGGTAATGATGTACTGAACGAATGAAGGAGTTACCACATAGCAACTTTACTCTTGGTTTTTAATTAAACTTCCCAGTGATGCCACTAGAAGACCTGATGCCAGACCAAGGAAATTCTGAATTCCTCTCTCACCTACTGGATAATAATTCATAGTTCATGTTTGTGAATTGACATAGCTTTTGGTGGGAAACTGACCCTGGCTGATGCTTAGTCTTTGCCATTTCCCTTATGTTCAACTAGACCAAAGTACCTTCATATAATTACCTAAAAATCCAGAGGACAGAATATAAAGATGATGGTAAGGAGTTCAGCTCCCACCATTCAAGTTAAGTGTCTTTTCAGCTTTTGAAATTATTCTCTAAAACACCAGAGGAATTATTTAAAATCCAGCAGATGATAGTGGAGGGAAAGAAGATGACACTGGCAATTTAGAAGTAAACTTCACTCTTTTTAGCTTTTCTTACTAAGCCTAACAAGATACATCAGTGCCCAGCACATGCCTTAATGTGTCAGTTTACAGGTCAGCTGTACCTGCATCCAAGCAACATGGCTAAATCATTTCTGCTAAGATTGCTTGCAAGTTGCTTTCTGAAATTATTTAGTGGGACATCAAGAAAACTGCCTGAAACTTCTAAATCAGACTACTGTGTGCTTATCATAAGACATTAAAAGTAGAGAGAAACTCCAAGGTATTTTGTCAAACTGCATGAATACATTTGTAATTTAAAAGAGTCAAGTTATGAAACCTATGAACTTGCAAGGTGAAATTCCATTCCATGTTGCTTAAAGCGTAAATACAGAATAAAATTAGCTCATCACCATCTGTCTAAGTGCTCACACAAGGCAAACATATGCTCCCAGCAGTGGAGTAGTTTAGGGCAGAAATTCTAATGATGGAACAATGACAGACAATAAAGCCACTGGGGAATTACATGCATTAGACAATTCAGATGCAGTGGAAGTTCCCAAAGTTAAAGATAGCTCGAAGTTAAAATAGGAATGTCTTAAAAGCAGAAAACACATAAATAAAAATAAAAAAATTCAGGCTATTGTTTTCTTAGTTACCACAAGGCGTTTTCACACCAGATGCTTTCTCCACTCCCAGCTGTGTTTGGTTCATTCCATATCATTTATCTTTGGTATCTGCATTACAACCAAGAAATTTGTTGCACATCTGCAGATTTGAAGGTGAGTGGTTGCTAGAGAATTTATTGCATCTTTTATAAACCTTGACTATCATACATAAAAAGAATTGCAGTAATACATCAGATCCTTATTAATTGCCAGGATACCACTGATCAAAAAATCTGTTTCAGTCAGTCCATGGAATAAAGTTTATTTCCTGGCAAAAGTTAAAGCTGCTAAACAAAAGTAGGAAGCTAAACATTAATGAAAACACAACACATTTTTAACTGTGAGGCACATGAACTCGCAGCCAGATACAGCTATCAGTTCCGCATGTTTGAGTCAGCTGAAATGGAAACTGGTGCTCTTGAGTGTCAGCAGATACTGCGGTCTGGTTAAATTTTACCAGCCTTCTCAGCATGCAGAAAACCTTCAGGCCGCAGCATTTCACATCACAGCATCTTCTGTAGAAACTATTTACATCTGAAAACCATTCCTATTTACATTGAAAAGCATACCTGCTCCTTGCATTGCTCCGAATTAAGGTATAAGACTGCAACTTGGAACAGGAACCCTGAAAGTAGTTCACCTCTTTATTTGAGTTCATAACCTACTAACATTACAGGTGATGCAAAATGTAAGTTTACACATACTCCTTGTTGCTTATGATCGTCTCAGAGTTCCTGGGGTACATGCGTGGCTGAGAAGCTGCCTGGCCTGCTGAATATGCATATTTGTTGATTCTGTAAATTAAGAAAAAAAAGACACAAATAGTAAGTATTAGATGCCTGTTCATAATTTACATACGTGGGAAGTTACTCATTTAGGTCAATATCAAACCCACCAATAGCATGTTCTTCACAAAGGCGCAGAAATTAGTGGTCTCTTGTTCTCATCAGTCTGGTAGCTAAGGAGAAAGAGATGGGCTCCCTGACAGGCAGCACAACCAGCTCTCTCATAACCAAAACCACACTCTGGATTCCTAACTCATATGTGCTCTTCCTCGAGGCATTTCAGCCAAGGCCCTAAAACAGAAGAGAACCTAGTCCTCAACACCCTGCAAGCTGCAGGTTTAAATACAGGAATTAAGATAATGAGTAAGAAATACCAGTATCTTCAACCAATCCCTTCAGCTGTCATTCATCATGTTGAACTTTTATTTCATACATCAGTTTTACCTGATTTTCAGGACATTTCAGGACATTCAGTACTTTGTATCAAAATATGGTGAGCAAGATCTAAAGTCCAACATGGCTGATGAAATATTACCATAAAACTCAAATGGTTTCAGATTAGGCAATGGAGTATGAGAGGAACACGCACTCATTACGTGTTTCCTACGTTTCCTATGATTAAACACAGCAGCAGTGAACGTGCTTCCTTCTTCCATGTTATCTACTTCTCAAGCTTGGCCAGTACAACCTCCAAGCCATTTGAGTGCTTCTGGGTAGACATGAACCGCTGCTATTTCTGCCAATTTCATACCTCTTCTTCAGAAAGGGACCTTCTGTTTGTGTCAATAATTTAAGATTGGAAAAAAAAGGCCAGGAGAGGTTAAATATTGAGTCCAGAAGTCTCAACTTTTCTGACTTGATGTGCAACAAGGTATTTCCATAAAGAACAAGACAAAAAATCATGTTTCTAATGATCAATTGGATGTGCTTTGGGAAGAAAATACCATTACACTTTCTACAAATTAAACGGTGTTTGAATATTTCAATCTCAGTGAGTATTGTAGAGAAACTGGATTATAATACACTACATTCTTTGAAATACTTCTTCCAATAGACAGCTCATTCTTCAACTGCACATTTTCACTCTGTGAAACTTAGAAACACTAGCAGTACCCAGAATTACCAAATACAAGTTACAGGGACTGCTGATGGTGAAGCATCAACAAGTACACTGTACAGGTGTTTGGTGGGGCATCCCCTGCCATCACAAGTCTGTGACAGGCAGTAGCAATGTCTGTACTTTACATGGCCACATATTTATGCCAGAGGGTGAGAGAGAGAGAGAGAGAGAGAGAGAGAGAGAAAAGTGCACTGGTAGAAAGTGGGATGTAATTGACAGCTACTGTTTCAACTGACAAATCCAAGGTTACCTGTAATTCTGTTTTTCCTTTCCTTTGCATGAACAGGTCAGTAAGACTCCACCAAGCATGTAAAGAATAGATCCCGTCCAGCCTAAGTACAGACCTTCTCCTAGTTCATACCTGAAACATGAAAGATTTCATGGAAACCGCTTATAACAGGATCACAAAGCCATTATTTTAGATTGAGCCACAAGGTTCACAAATCATGCAAACAAATTCTAGTCTGTGAAGAAATCAGCTAACTGAAAGGTATGTCAGTAGATAACAGATCCAGTTTTGTGTCTGCTCAGTAAAACTCTTGTATATTTAAGTGTTCTGCCAATCTAGTGATAGTACAGAAAGTGCTAAGCAACATAAAGATAAGTAGGAATAAATAACTGTGTATATTTAACAAACTTTTGTTATTAAATAATAATAACATACTTTCTGTGCCATCGACAATATTTATCTTCACCTTTTATTGGCTGTGCCACTGAAGCAATTTTGTGAAACTGAATAAGTCAGACCTTACTGTCTGTGTCCTGAGAAAAGGCTAACCACAGAAATCAGTTCTCTATGAACATGATGCTGGGTGACCTACAAGTAGCTGTTAGTATTAGGCTAGTTTTCAAACTTAGGTATCCTAAAGAATATTCAGCACACCCTGTGGTTGTATGGCTGAAATATGTGTATGAGTGCCTCAGGCTGAAAAAGAATAGTTCCCCATTTTACTGTGCAAACCTTTCAGGAAACCCCTCAGTCCAGCCCAAGAAATTATTTGATAATGAATTTGTCCCAAAGACTAGACACAATCGAATCTGGATAAGTCTGGCAGGAGTTTCACGAAAAGAGGAAAACAACTTTGATATTTGAAGACTATACCATAATACACCTGTACCTCTGCAGTCTAAGATAGCCAACATAAGGGCAAAATAAGTGTTATGGACTGCATTGAAGGTACACTGGAACTTGTACATTGAAGGTACACTGTTTTCTTTCCACTTGTGAACACAAAATAATCTATTAAAAGTGCTGAAGCTTCTGAGTGCTAACAGGAGGGTTTCAGAGGTTCATACAGGCTCACTGCTCTCTGTTCTCATTGCATACTGGAGCTGGAGAATCTCCACTGGTTTAGGTGCTTTTCAAACGCAGAACAAGGACACAGTGATTATCTCAAAAAAACAGGAGTGCAAGTTGCTGGAGGAACACTAAGGAACAGGCAGAGAGCGTTGGCCAGTGTCTGCAGCTGTCTCTGCTCACCAGTCACCTACAGACAGGAATGCTGTAGATGTCATCCCAAATGGAAGTATACAGGAGGGATCTGCAGAAGAACTTAGGATGCCTTCACAACCATATGAGAAACGCCTCTAAGAATTAGCAGACGTTGACTTCACTAATTTGCTGAAGTCAGACCAAAAAACTGTAAACTGAAAAACCAGATTTGCCAGTCTCTTAAGACTGAAGATCAATACTGGCATGCAAATGAATTTAAACCTGTCTCACAGAATCCATATCTGGCTTTACCAATGATCGAAGTTAATTCACCAGGAACTGCTCAGAGAATCAATAGCTTAAACATGAAGTTTGGATATTTAAAAAAAAAAGATTTCTTCAGCTACCGAATGCAAACAACCTGGTAACTGATTAACAGCCATTGATGTTGAAGCCCAAAGCTATAGCAGATGATGATAAAACTCACTAACTATCCCACTAACTGAAATTCCTTATCAACAGTTTTTTCAGTTTCCTAATGTATTTATTACCCTTCATATAGTTCTCAAGGGGATATAAAACAACATAAAGAAAGTGCACAAGTGCAATTTCTTTGTAAGTGCTTCATTGAAAACACAAGGGAAACTGACAAACAACTAAAGCAGTCGCTTAAAGTATTTTGATTCAACACAAAACACATCACCTCAGGCTTCTCTGAACTGATCCCCAGGCGGAAACTCAGAAAACCCTTCAAATATCATCCTAGCAACTAAGGGTTTATTGGTCTATGTATTATATACTAGGCAGAGGTCTGACAAATTACAGAAGTCTCATGTTCCACGGACAGTGTGTTTCCGTCTCCTTTTGCCCCTCTCTGAAGGAGAGGCCTGGTCACCTCTACCCTTGTTCCTCATTGCTAAATAGGGCACCTTGATAAGGTGCCATAATCTGCCATTTGGTTTTGACAACAAGTGCTTGTATATCAGAGAAGAGTAAGGGTTTTTATACCTTGAAACTTCTTTGTATGCAACTGTACTAGCAGATAGTCCCTCAAAATTTGCCTCATTTTACTTCATATGGCAAACAAATGTTGAGCTGTTAACACATAGACAAGCAGCAGATTTCTTTGCAGGTCACTAGTACACAGCTCAAGCTGCTGTCTGGATGATTTTTCCTTACTTGTATATCTGAGGCAATTCATTCTAGCCATAACTAGAAGTTTGTACCTCTTTGGTCTAACTGCTGAAGAAAATTAAGACTTTTACCTTTTTTTGTTCATAACATTGAGATGTGCACATAACTGAGTCTCACAAGAAAAGGTAAACACAGTGTAAACTTCACATGTGGGGTTGATATTCCTCATGCATTCACTAACTCTTCCAGAAATGAAACCTTCTTCCTCCCCACCAAAAATCTCTGAAGTGAAAAGATTCCCTGAAGACAACTTTTTCCTCCTATAAGGCTGGATAATGAAATCCATCCTGGTTTTGAAACTTTGGAGCAGCTGGGCTTAGTGCAGGTGTCTTAACACGTGATAGATTTTGGTATGACAGATCCATCAACTTACTTGGTTCCAGCGTACAGTGGGTCAAAAAACTGAGCAGTAACCATTGCAGCATACCAAGAAACAGCCACCATGGAGCAGAGACCTACCAAAAAAGGTTTAAAAAGCACAGAGGGATTCCTTTAATGGCTGTAACAGCTTTAAACCAAGAACAAGTTACTTTCATTTAGTCTGGCTGTGAAAGCAATACAAAGCACTGATAGCATTCTCATTTCAGCCTCGATATTACCTCCTAAAATAAAAAGAAATCCTCCTGTGACAGCAAACTTCATTTTTCCATCTTCATCATTCAACCCAATGTTTGTGCACTTCAAACCAAGGAGGGAAAGTACTGTAGCTAGGAATCCCAAAAGGATGGAAGTAATCATCAAGGCACGGCATGCTTGTATATAAGCTAAGACAGAAAGAGACAAAACAAATCAGGATCTATAAAAAAATGACAGTAATCTTGTGCTGAAAAAAATAAAAGTAATTAGAGGGATTAACGAAATTAACAGGCGCGGTAATGACTGAATCTTGTCCAACTTTGTCATATGGTTCAGAGAAGCCTCCAAACCCAAGCATGTTCAGCCTTCAAGACAACCAGATTTCAGAGCTGCACTGCACTTATACTTTTAAACTCAATAAATCCTCTTGGACCTTTAGTAAATCCTGAAAAATTATAGCAAGCCCTTCATACCTTAAATCTTTGAGTCCTGTGAAAATACATAGTGGTATATATGGTCATTACAGAAATGTCTCCTACTCAAGTCGTGGTGAGCTGAGCACAGTGGACACATCTGAAATCCAAGTGCCTGCCAAGGTGTGCAGAGCTTGGGCATTACAGAGCACCTGGAAAACTGTGCAGCTTTGCTGTTTCCAGGGAGAGATAGTAAAGAATGTGCTTGAGTTAGCAGTGCACTTCAAACTCTGAGTCGTGTAACAAACAGCAGGAGAGCAGGTCTGAAAGCTGCAGCACTCCTTTCCTCCGTAAGATGTACTCCCCTGGAGAGCTTACAGCTCATGTGAATTTAGTACACTATCAATTCTGTATTGGATAAGCTCCAAATCTTCACATTCAGGTATCAATTGCACAAAAACTTGGACAAGATTATTAACCAGCCTAAGAAGAAAGACTCTGGGCTCCTCTAAAATGGCATCCTGCGTTTTGCAGGTTCCAGGCCAAATGGCATTTCGGCACCTTTGTTGTGAGATAAACATGCCAAGCGTCACCAACCTGGCAGGTCATGATTGCTAACTTTGTTGGACTTGATGTTCTTTTTCAACCTGAATGATTCTATGACTCTACAATTCTAACCACACATGAGAAGGGTCAGAACTGGACTGCAACTGGGCAACCACTTTGTTGATGCCAACATTCAAGCTCTTGCTCCCTGATCACCTCCATGGGAATCTGGTGGTGGTCTGGTAATCTAGTTCTGTAGTAGAGCGAGCCTGTAACTCTCCAGACAACAAAATTCAGACAGAGAAACAGGAGACAAGGTGATATTCACACTCTGACTCAATGGGCTGCACTGCCTAACGTGGCTTAAGAGTACTCATCCTGCAAGCTTGAGAATTATCAAAGATAGTAATAAGCAGTCATGAGACAAATATACAGTATTAAAGGATAAACTCACTTGAGAAAATGCTTTGTTAAGCACCAATTTTAAAAATTTTATGGAAAAAAATACAGATTAATAAAACTGGAAAGAGTTCTCTAAGTACCATTTATGCTTCAAGGCTTTTGCCTGCAGAAGATACTGTTAGGACAAGCACTCAACAATACTGCTCTCTAGTTTGGGATCCTACACCATACCTCAGGAATCACCTGTAGCATGGTGCAACAACTGTCAATTCAGGTCCTGCAGTGTTAGATGGGAGTGCCCATCTTTCCAGGACACATAAGCATACCCTCAGGCTAACTGCTTGAAAGCCAATGGCTGTGTTATTTTAACAGTAGAGATTTCATGCCATTGTACCACAACTGAGGACCTTATTTCACAGTTTAGAAAGCTCAATCTGCAGTTGTCTTTATTTTTAAAATTAGCTATATTATTATTATACAAATTCACTTAATTTTATTAGTCAATACTAACTGTAAGAGATTATTCCCAAAATCTGTCACTGAAAGAAACAACTATGGAATCTTAAAAAGAAGAAAGGAAAAAAAAAAAAAGAAAAAAGAGTTTAAAAAGCATTTGGCAATTAGTTCTATCAAATGTTTGACTTAATTGTGACTAGATAGATGATGCTAGCTATACAGAGTAGCCAGTCATGGTTTCAATCTTGTGCAATACTGTATTTAAAAAGCTCCTCACTTCAAATATTTGTGACTTAAACTAACGGCTTACTGAACTCAAAAGAGTTAAATCTGTTTAGAAGAACCAAGTCTGATATTTGCCAAACACAAGCCAAAATCCAGAAGTATTCCACGTAGTTCAGCTGCCAATAAGGAAACCTTCATAAAAAATCTTTATGGTCCTTCTGATGAGAGGTAACAAAGACACTTTTGTTTTTCCTTTTTTCCCCTCCCACCAAGCCCTGGCATCTTTGCAACGGTTCCAGATAAGTTTCTAAACAGCAATTTGAACCACACCTAAACTGACAGTGATAACTTTTAGTCTGGTTTGGCTCACATCTGCCAGTACCATAGACATTTCTTAGAAGTCACACTCTTTGCTCAGTCCTCATTGTACTCAAACCCATTTTTTTCCTCTTTCCTGCTTTGCCCAGCTCTCCTTTTAACTTTTATTACAATTCAGTGTCTTCTAGCTTTTATTTTTCATTTCTCCTTTCTAAAAATGTTTTTTTCTCTACAATTTTGCAAGTTTTTCCTTTCCCTTTCCCCCTGCCTACACCACTCAAATATACTGCCATCTTCTCAATTGCACAGTCTTTTCAAGAGATCAAATTTAAGCTTCACAAATTCACTTCAGAGCCTGGCCCAGTGATCTACTTTCTATCTGGCCCCAATTTTTCCTTCCTGCTGACTCCATGTTGTTATCTGCAGTTCTTCAGGAGCCCTCCCGTTCTTTGTCTTTTGTTCTCTCTTGCTTTAGCACATCTACTCATAATGCTCTATTCTTTCCCCCACCAGTCTCTTTGAAACCACTTTTTCCTGGGCAGCTCCACGATGCTGCCCTGCAGCCCCATTACCCACATCTGCACACATTCTCAGAGGCAACACCTCACGTAAACACATCCATGACAAGATACTGCCTGGAGTCAGAGGCAGGAAGTTACAAACCAGCCCTTGAAGTGGTTTTTACAAGAATCGAATAAAATCACAGTATCATTAAGGTTGCCAAAGACCTCTGGGATCCTCCAGCTGTTCACCCAGCACCGCTGGTGCACACTGGCATGAACGCTCTGCAGAGGATAATGTCCAATGGACGTGATCCTGCTATTACTGACTCTAAGAAGTTTAATTTATGTTCCTCTTAATACACACACACACACACTAAAAGAAATTGTTAGATAAGACTGGAAAGATGAAACAAACAGGCTATTGCCTAAACACTGGACACAGACAGCTTCGGAGAATTGCTACACTGGTGTCACAGCTGGGCAACAACACCTCTGTATTTCAGACTGAGAGAGAAAGTGAATTTAATACTTCATTCCCACTAATCCTATAGTACACATTCTTCAGATTAGGAGTATCCTCCTACCTATTTAGTTTAACCACCTCTCAGGGTAGGTTCAACTAGAAAGAAGGCATTTTTATTCTGGATAAGTATCTACATACTGAATTATTCAAGACTGATAAAAAAATAGCTTCACTATCTATAAACATGCTCTAACTATCCACAGAATATTGTCTTAGCTGGACATTGGAGGACAGTCCACAATTCTGCTGAAGACTGATATAGAGGACAAGATTCAGCAGATCCAAATTCCCTGTATTTAGAACCACATCCAATAAGCCCTGACAGGTATTTTAATTTATAGAATATGCTCCTTGTATAACTTATAAAGTTATAACATATATAACATATACTTACTGTATTTCTTGGGTTATCTACAATTTTCAGTCTCAACACACAAAACTCACTACTGTTTCTCAGCTGTAAACAATATTTCCTGTTATATGAAAAAACTCCAGCTACAGTATATTAGCTATGAAGTATTGCAAAAGAAGGCCTATACAATAATTCCAAATAAATAAATAGTTTAAAAATGTCTCCTACTAATTCCTCCCACAAGATACTAGAGAAGAGATGACACCATACTTTAAATGCCTATTAAAATAAATGCTTGATCAACCGACTTCATTTGCCATATTTTATAGCCTCTCCTAACATACTTGACATGTTCTACTCTCTGCGAGATTTTTATTACTTCAACCCACAAAGTCCTTCTTGGCCAGTTACTTTCCAGTACTACCAGATTACCAAAACAAAGGCCTTACTCTTTTTTGCCCATAAATTTTTAAGCAACACAAACAAGGCTGCACAAAGTCACATACCAGGCAGTTTAAGCATGGAGTCAAATTCCCTGCAGTTGGATACTCCCGTGCTGTCTTCTGCACAGCTCTTCCATAGGTTTTCAAACAACGTAGACGTTGTGATCACACTGCCATGTAAACTGGAGACCTTCCAGTAGTTATTCGGCAAAGTGGCTCCAATAACTGCCAACCCACCCACACACAAGAGAAGACCAACAATTTCCAGCGCAGGAGTCATGCTTGTGAGTAGTAACAGTTAAGTATCCTTATAATTAGATTACAATCAAGTGAAGCCTTTCAGAAGCCTCCTTGCTGTTTTATCTCTGGGTTTCACTCCAAAATGAGTCTACCTTTGCTCTTTGCTCAACCCCGGAGATAAGGCTTACTGGGCATGACAATAAGAAGTGGGAGCAGTTCATGATAAAGATACTAGTGTGTAAAAAAATTACAATATTAATTCTTGTTTTAATAGGAAGTGAAAAAGGAGCCTAGTTGTTTTCTCAGCCTAGAAAGTCTAGTCGGTATTTCTACAAAATACCTTGTAAGAGTGATAATATGGGCAAACATTTTATTTCTGTCTCTTCTGTGAAGTCAACTAGATTTCACACTTGATTAAAATTATTTGTAATTTTATTGTTGATATCAATCAAAAAACTTTAGTGTGTTATTTTCTTGAGGACTCAAACATAGAAGAGGTTGAGAACAGGAGCTTTATTCTGTTGCTAGAAAATTTAGCCCATTTTTTGGAGTTATGGTCAGAATTAGTCCATAGCAACTGTACTTTCAGCTTCTTTCAAGAAGGTTAAGTTTGTGAATGAGCAGTTTCCATTAATATTTTACTGTCTATTGATCTATAGTTAACCACATTCAGTCTTTAAAACAGTCCCATTTACACTCTACAATTGTACAATGCATTACATTGTAATAATGTATGTGTTGTGGAAATTAAATATAAGGAAATTAAGGAGCTAGTGTGGTTGACCTATCTCAAAAGGAATAAAACGATGAAGAAAAACAGGTATATGAAAAATTATATATATCTGCTGATTGCATCTGTTTGCTAGAATATCTTAGTATTACAAAAAAAAAAGAAAGCTATTCTAGGCAGAGATGTTAAACTTGGTTTAGTTGCTACTGCTCTCAACCAGACAGAATCATAGACTCAGTTCACATCAGCCACTAATGTTAATACTTTAGGTACTTCTGTGTCCAAACGGGGTTAACCATCTCTTGCAGTGATAACCTGCTCTTATCTCCAGGAAATGGAGTCAGAGTTTCTTCATAAAATAATTCTGCTATGATGCAACATGGTAACAGATTCACAGCATTTACATAAACATCACCAGAAGGATTAGCCTTTGAGAGAGTCACAACTTGCCCATAACAGGTATCTGATTTGGGTTTTTTTTCAGAATTCACTGGTCACTTTGAGCTGTTGCTGTAGGTTCAGCTGCAAAAAGATAGTATGGTGCCACTATGACATTTCTGTTCCCTTGGCAGCCTAGAGGATCCTTGCCATTGATTTCAACTAGTCCATATTTGGGAGCACAGCCATTGTGATCCTGTGCAGCTCTAAACTTGCAATCTTTTAAGGAAACCTGAAAGTGTGTGGTAAGAATTGATCTTCTCAGGTGATTGTTACAGAATTGTCTCCTGCTAAGTCACTGCAATTTGAAAAAGGATGCCATAGTAAAACGAACACACTGTACCAGTACCCTGGAGTATCTTCATCTCATTAAAAGCTCTTCAAAGAGTTTCCAGTTAGTTTATCCATACCCTGGTACTATGCTGGTGACCTCAGCAATCACTTCTGCTGACAGCACTTTCAAAGTTGAGATTAGATGGGACCTTGAATCAAGTGTCCTCAGATGTAACTCAGCTGCCAAGGATTTAAAAAAAATGGAAGAATACAAATTTTTTTAAATCTCTTCCTAATTAATAAATGAATTTCAACAGGCAGTCATAAATTACACATATAAACAGAAAAGATTAAACGATAGACCTGGAATGTCTGAGTTTTTCCTGTAGAGCACCAGGCATTTTAAGCATTCCCTTCAGGAAATCACTCTTCAATGTGTTAAAGAACATAGGGTTCTTCTTCACTAAATTTCAGAAACTGGTGAGTGATGGGCAGAACAGCCAATGCTGCTCTGCAGGAGGCTCAGCATCAGCAGTGCACAAGAGTTGGTGCTGACAGCTTCACATCCACACCTTCCACAGCTTGGGAGTTTCCCTTCAGGCTGGCTCTAACCCGGTCAGGTGAACCAAATGCCACCACAGGCTGGAATTCTGGAAGCACACTCCTAGAGCACATTCCCTGCTTTGCCTCATCCACCAGGAAACCAAGTTGCATTCTACAAAACCACAATACAGACCAGGTGCAGGAAGTGGGAATGACTGGGAAATTCATTACAAAAGTGCACTCCTGATATAAGTAAAATGCTGACATCTACGTGCCAAAATGTGACCATATATGATCATAGTAATATATTACTGAGAAAAGAAATTGCTTCTAACCCCTCTGGTATTGTCACAACAGAGCATATGTGTATGTAATATGGTTGAGAGAGGGTTTACAGGCAGGAATAGTAGTTTTTAAAATCAGATCAGCCAATACAACTGGGAAAAAAATACTGAAAACAGGAACAATCTAAATGTTTGATCAACATGCGCTGCCATTTTTTGGATGGCTTTCAAGACCCAGGAATGCTGACTGAGCACTGCAAGAAGAGAAACAGCCCTGCAACAGCCCTGCAGGCACCACATGGTGTGCCTATTTGTTGGCATGAGGAACCTGTGCTGATTTTAGGGAACATGCAGTTGTTTGAATAGTTGAACATGACCCACTGAGCCCTACCAAGCAGAGGTTCAGTCTTCCAATTATGGGGCCCATGGAGAGGGAGGGAAGAGAACCCCTGGGAGGTTACTGGTTCAGTTCACCAGGAACATTCTTGTTCCTGGGGAGTATTTTCTTGTTGTGTATAATGAAGCTGCATTTAAAAAAACCCAACAGAAGAGAGGCTGTCCCACATTGACTCTGCTTGTCTCCACAACAGGGCTGTAACATCTGCTTCTCCCTGTTACACAAGACAAGGCAGAGCTGCCACACAATCATAAGCATCCCTGCCATCTTGCTACCAGAACTGAAGGATTTTTGGCCCCATCACTGTAATTTCCAGAAATTGTACTTCGGTTTCTAGATGAAACTTAGGCATCCCAGTATCTACAAAGAGGAAGCCTTAGAGAGGGTACCAAAATGATATGAAAACACTGACATTGCCTCTGATGCAATGAGTAGTAGATTTTAAAAATCCTTAGAAGACTCCTTTTAAGACTAAATTAAATTCTGGCCTCATTACAGGATGCCGATACTTAGTCTTAAACTGGCAACCATTATTAAGAAGGCAGATGAGGCCACCAAAGCCAATATCCTGTGAACAATGAACATGCTGAATCTTGAGAGTTCACTCTTGAGAGCTAAACTCTCACACTGTAGAGATCTGTCCCACAGTTAGACAGCTCTGACTCCATGGGAGTCCCTGACTGTGTCAAGAAAAACAAGGTTCATAGTCTGTGAGATGTGGTATTTTGAAGTTTAGAGCACTGCACATCAGGAATAAATCAGCTGGAAAGAGGCCAGACAAACAGCCATGACCGTAATCAGGGACCTATAAAGCAGGGAAGACTTGAAGAAATGATTCCATCAACATCACTCATAAAGTGACTGGACAAAACTGAAAGTTGTAAACAAATAAACACAAGGTTCTGTTTAAGATAGAAAGTTTAACAAAATATGAGTTTTCAAAGGCTGCACTGTTACTATTTCTACACTCAGTGTTTTGAGGAAAGATCTTCAACGTTAGTCCCTCCCAGTCCTGTGCAATAAAAATGGTGTTTACAGAAAGATGTCTTTAAAATCTAGAACAATCCAAACAAATGCTTTTCAGTCCCTACAGAGACATTTCTTCTCTTTCTAACTGCATGGTCTACCCTAGAAAACACAAAAGCATCAGTCATACACATATATTTTAATCTAAACTGGCTTCTGAGAAATTCCAGAACAAATATACCAGTTTAGCACCAAGTATCCAACAAGTTCTGGAATATCTAAGAAGTCCTGTCTCACACCAAAGCACAAACAAGCACCAGTGCTCATGGAACTATGATCTGCTTGTATTTAAGTACTAGGCTGAGTGAAAGAACACTATTTCTTCCAAAACATTTTTTCAAAAGAATCTTAGAATCTTTGCATATCACCTATATCTCTATGTTAACACAACAGAGATGGTAACAAAGTCACAGCAGTCACTGAGCTGAATTGTAAAGCTAAGGACAAGGTTTCATGGGGGCCCTTTAACCTGTTTGCAACCACTACAGGATTTGTCCATGCCAGACCCTCTGTGACAATTGCATTATGTGCCACCCAACTGTGCTAACATGCTGTCTAGAAAGAAGGAACAAGACTACATCCCTGGATTTTATAAACATATTCCATGCACACTTACGGTCTGAACTCAACATGTACAGAAATTTCTTGCACTCTACTGATCCAAGAGCAGTTGCTGCACAGTCCATCCAAAGACCTTCAGAGACCCAGTCTGCAGTAACCAGCTCTGTCACAGTGTCCAAAATTTTCCATCTGTTGGACATGGTAGTAACAAGCAGAGTGGTGAATCCTGCTAAAGCCAGCAGTAATGCACAGATCTGCAGAGATGATGATGCCATTCTTCTGGCAGAAGTCTTCAAAGAAGCCTCCTGAAATTCCTGATATTAGACACCTGTTGAAACAGTTTATACACACACAGAATATGGAGTTACCTTTACATAAGCCAGACCAGGGAACTGTAGAGCTGTAATTTTAAACTCATTAAATAATTAGAATACTTCGATATTCTATGACATCAGGTATTTTCTTAGGTAAACTTTTATTACTGCACATGTTTACCACAAAAAAGTGCCAACAGAGAAAAACCAGAGGATCTGAGGAATTCCTTACTTTAAATTTGCCATGTTTCATCCACTCTTTACTTGATTGCTAACTCAACATTCTTTTAAAATTAAGACAATCTACTGCAATTTTCATCTCCCAGTTACAATACCTACCAATACAAATTTAAAGCAAGATCAATTTTTATACTCACGTTTATGGTCTCCTTCTAACCTGTTTCATCTACCTTCCTGTGAGACTCTGGTGTCAGCACTTTGTGAGAACCAATTTGAACCACCAAGCGAAAGTTTCATACTCTTTAGGACCTTTGTCCCCATTCTAAAAATCAAGGACCTAGGGCCAAAGCTCTGTCTGACTTGCACAAAGCTCTGGCATGGCTTTTTGCTACAGCAAAGTGTAGAAGGGAAAAATTCAACAAAATCGGGTAAAATAGTACCAAAGATGCTCAAATTAACCTGGCACCCACTGGCATATAATTTGCTTTGTCAGTGTCACTGAGCTGCCCACACACCATCAGACCACAAAGCAATACAGAAATATATTTACTACAACTTTCACAGTGGTTGTTTCACTCAAAATTTTGTATGCAGTTGCTTTAGGATGCCCACACCATGAAGAAACACACAGACAGACACCTTTCCAGTGGCTCACATTGACAAATGAAACTGCCTGTGGCTGCAGCCAGGCCCCCAGGCAGGACAGACCTTGAGGGCTCCTGCTGAAGGTCTGGCAGTCTAAAGCAGCTCTGCAACCACTTTGCTGCTGTTCTTCTTCCTCTCTGCCTTCCTCTGCTCCAAGAAACCACTCTCACCCCTTCCTGACCCTACTGCTATGATACAAACCCCATAGGACTATCCAGATAATACTTATTCAGACACCACATCCATCCTGTTTCAACCCATACCACAGACACCCAACCATTCAGGACTTGATTGTACCATCATACACTGTCATGTTTATAGGTGTGAGGTGATGGCACAACTGGTAGCAAATATGCTTTGCAACTGTCCCAAGGAGAATACCAAAACCAAATAAATACACAAAGTCCAGAGCATCATCCCTCATAAGGTGCACATACAGGCTATATAAAACTAAGAACTGTAATGCGATAAAAACAAGCCCTGGGGGAGCAAAAAGATCATCTTAACATTAAAAACAGCACAGTGGAAATGTATGTGGTTTGAACACCAGGAAGGAAGGGTTAACAAAGAAAAAATATTTAAGTCACTTAAACAAACAAATTACTCCTGATAACACAGTAAATAATTTTTGGAAGCAAAAACGGGCAGTAAAAGTGTCTAAACTGGAAAGTTAAAAAACATTTTAACTTCTCTTTCATTTTGCTACATTGAAAAACAGAGAAATAGCTTGGTTACATTTACAATGTATATATACATTTCCAACACCAGCAATACATTGCTTTGAACCTGCTAATCACTCCTTAGTTCAAGCAAATTCCGAGGCTGACCCATGGCCACCAGCACAATCAGAAAGAGATAAAATGCAGATTTAAATACAGTACTAAACCACTTAGAGCAGTTTCCCACCACAGTTCACAAAGGTTTTCTCTGGTCAGAGTCTGACCTTAAGTTGAAAAGGCAAACTCTTTCACTACTACTTAGGGGGAGAGAAAAAAAAAAAAGAGGAACAGTGTACATTCGTTTCCTCTCCACTTTCAAAGAATTTGATTTTGTAACTTTGTTCATGAAGCCATAACTGATTAATAATCTAATCAATTCCAATATGCAGATCACTCTCATCTTGCTATTAACTTTCCCTTCACACAATGAACTATAGAATAACCTGGGCTCACACTGATGCCAACCTCCACCTAAGGCACAGCTTCAGTGCTGGCCCAGGCCACCCAAGCCTCGCCCAGTCATAGTGGAGTGGCCTCCAGGACTGGAAACTGCACAGTTGCTCTCCATGGAGCAGGTTCCTCACACCCACGCAGAACTCTCCCTGCTGCAATACGTGACTACTGGCTCTCATCCTCCCCATGCACCCGTGAGATAAACCACTGTTTATTCAGCTCCTTGATTTTGGCAGGTCTGCACTCTGGTCTCTGGCAGCCCAGGGTGCACACCACTTGGTTGTCCATATGACTATCTCTATGGCAACACAGATAACCTAGAAGGTGCGTGCAACTTCAGGAAACCTACAAGTTATTTTCAAAGCAAACACCTGTTTTCTTTTCCCATTTAACTTCAGAAGGGTGGCAGTATGTACAAGGGACTGCTCTCTGCCAACACACCTCTCCAGCCCCATGGAGCTCCACTGACATGGAGATGGTGCCAGGAGAAGCAGCAGCAGAGAGCGGGAGCTTCAGCTAGCAGCAAGGAGACCACAGAGCACCTGAGGCACCTGCTCCAGTGTGCATGGGGAATCACAGAAACATGGAATCATTAAGGTTGGAAGATACATTTAAGATCATCCAGTCCAATCACCCATCCAGTTGTTGGCTGGACTTCGCGAACGAAGATCTTGGGATAAGCCTGAGCAATGGATTTTTTAAGTGAGGCACAGGGTGCGCAGAACTGGCCCCACTCCCTTTACTCCTGAGGCTCATCTTGCCACGGCCGAGCACGCTCGGATGGTGACAGCGAGTTCCTCCAGGATTCGAACCGGCGTCCTCAGAGGAGGAGCCGGTTCCACAGGCGGGGGCCTACGCCACTCGGCCAACGCCCGCCGCCTCTCAAGTGTAACATACAAACAGAAAAGCAGTAATGTCAGGCTGTTGAGAAATCCTGGGAGCCCACATGGGTCAGAGCACCAGGGGAAGACCTCGCCTTGTCCTCTCTGCCACCGAATGACACAAACGTGGCACTGCAGCCACGCCTGTAACACGAGCTGGGGCAGGCCCCAAAAGGTGGCAACCCATCCAGTAACCTCTAAACCACATCACCCAGTGCCAAATCCAGACTCCTCTTAAATACCTCCAGGGATGGTGACTCCACCGCTTCCCTGGTCAATCTATTGCAGTGTTTGACCACCCTAATAGGGAAAATATTTTTTCTAGTATTTCATCTGAATCCCCCTTGCCTCAAATTAAGGCCATTTCCTCTCATCCTCTCACTGCAGGCAGGGCAGAAGAGACTGGCCTCACCCCACCACCACCTCCTCTCAGGTGGTTGTGGAAAGCAATGAGGTCCCCCCTGTGCCCAAGACTAACCCAACCCAGCTCCCTCAGCCTTTTCTCACAGGATGAGTTTTCTGGCCCTTTCATGAGCCTTGTTGCCCTTCACTGGACCTGCTCCAGCACCTCAAAATCCTTTCTAAAGCAAAGGGCCCAAAACTAAACTCAGTACTGAGGTTACAGCCTCACCAGTGCTGAGTAGAGTGGGACGATCACTCCCCTAGTCCTGCTGGCTACTCTGTCCTTGATACAGATACAGGGAAGAGCCTGGAAGTGGGTTGGGAGCAGCTGCCTTGCTCCTGGTCAGCCACACACAGCCCTTTGGCTGGAGCAGCCTGGGCAGAGGAGCCAGGTGAGGGAAGGTGGTGAGGTGTGGTAAAGTAATGAGGAGCCATGCATGGAGCAAGGCAGGGTGAAGGCAGCAGGCCCAGCTCCTCCCTGCCTCCTGGGCTGCTGCAGTCCCAAGCTAGGAGGAGACAGGCTCTGCCTGTTCCATAAGGCTTCTAGAGAACATTATACATTAAATGAGCCCTGCAGAGAGACCTTGGTAACTTAGAGAACTGGGCAATCACCAACCATAAGAAGTTCAGCAAGGAGAAGTACTGGATTCTGTACTTGGGATGGGGCAACCCCAGATGTACAGACAGACTGGGAATGAGATGCTGTGGAAAGGGCCCTGGGGGTCCCAGTTGATGGCAAGTTGGCCATGAATCTGCAGTGCCCTAGAGCCAGGAGGGACACCCCTGTTCTGGGGGGCATCAGGCACAGAGTCACTGGCTGGGTGAGGGAGGGGATTGTCCTGCTCTGCTCTGCACTGGGGTGGGGGGCTCATCTGCAATATTGGGGCAGTTTGGGGTGACGCAATGTAAGTAAGACATTAAGCCATGAGTGTCCAAAGGAGGGCAACAGAGATGGTGAAGGGCCTTGAGGGATGACCTGCTGAAGTCACTTGGTGTGTTCAGCAGGAGGAGACTGAGGGGAGACCTTACTGCAGTTACAACATGCTCATGAAGGGCAGAGGAGGCGCAGGCACTGATCTCTGCTCTGTGGGGACCAGGGACAGCACCCAGGGAATGGCTGAAGTGGTGTCAGGGCAGGGTTAGATTGGATCTCAGGAAAAGGTTCTTCCCCAGAGGGTGGTGGGCACTGAAGAGGCTCCCCAGGGCAGTGGGCACAGCACCAAGGCTGACAGAGCTCAAGGGGTGTTTGGATGATACTTTCAGACACACAGTGTGACTCTTGGGGACGGTCCTGCGCAGCACAAGGAGCTGTACTCGACGATGGCCGTGGGTCCCTTCCAACCCAGCCGGTTCTGCGGTGGGTGAAGGTGCGGACAGCCCCGGCTGGCGGAGCCGGCACTGCGAGAGGTGGAGGCGCTGGAGGTTGGGGGCGCTGCCGCGCTCCTCACGGCGGCGGGGCCGGGCCGGACGCAGTGCCCACACACAGGGACACACAGAGGGACACACACACTCACAGGGATACACATACACAGGGATACACACACATAGGGACACACACACACCCACACACACACCCAGCCCGCGCGAAGCGGCGCAGAGCCGTCCGCCCCCTCACGAAGGAAGATGTCTCCCGTCCGCCCCGGAAGCGCTCGGGGAGGCGCCAACATGGCGTGGCGCTGCTGGGCCCGCGCCGCGGCCCCGCGGCCGCACAGGTACGGCCGTGTTGAGCCGAGCCGGGTTGGATCGGATCGGGTCGGGTCGNCCAGCGCCGCACGGCCCTCGCCGCGCCGCCTCCTCAAGCCCTTCCTCTTCGCCGTCGGGGTAAGTGGCTCCCGCGGGGCCGGCAGAGAGCGTGTGTCGGCTTTGCCGGTGCGGGTCCGCCTTCCTGGGTTTGGCTCCTCGGGACCTCAGAGTTAGTGCGGGGTTGTTGGCGAAACACCGCACCGTTACGCTGAGAGAATGACGAGGAATTTCGGCTAAATCACTGGGAGTGTTGTGAAGATATACCGATTTCATTCCAGTGAACTTGAATAATTTCATTTACGCATTTTGTTTGTTTGTGAGCCTCCTTGATGAAGTATCGTCCTGTGACACTCAGCATTCTGTAAACCTGAGGAAATGGCCTCAAGTTGCACCAGGGGAGGTTCAGATTAGATGGTAGGAAAATTTTTCACGGGAAGGGTTGTAAAGCAGTGGAACACACTGCTCGAGGGCAGTGGTTGGATCACCATCCCTGGAAGCGCTAAAAAACGNCGGGCGGTGGGATGCTGACGCTCCGCTGTGCTTCCCCGCAGGCTGGCGGTGCTGCTGCTGCAGCCGCGGCGGGGGTTCCGGCGGGCGCGGGCGCGGCCCGAGCAGCCCCCGCCCGGCGCGGCCGAGGCT
>VXAU01003156.1:980948-998313 GCA_013399695.1 Formicarius rufipectus
AGCCTCCTTGATGAAGTATCGTCCTGTGACACTCAGCATTCTGTAAACCTGAGGAAATGGCCTCAAGTTGCACCAGGGGAGGTTCAGATTAGATGGTAGGAAAATTTTTCACGGGAAGGGTTGTAAAGCAGTGGAACACACTGCTCGAGGGCAGTGGTTGGATCACCATCCCTGGAAGCGCTAAAAAACGTGGATATGGCACTTGAGGACATGATTTAGTGGTAAACGTGGTGGTAGCTGGTCTGACAGCTGGGCTTAGGATCTCAAGGACTTTTCCAACCTTTACATTTCCATGAGTCCCACCAGTCAATGGATATTAAGGTCTTTTCCAACCTTGGCATTTCCGTGAGTCCCAGCAGATCTCAAGGTCTTTTCCAACCTTGGCATTTCCATGAGTTCCAGCGGATCTCAAGGTCTTTTCCAATCTTGGCATTTCATGAGTCCCAGCAGCCAGCGGTGCCACAGCCCCTGTTGCCACAGAGCTGAGTGGCCGGTGCGGTGCATGGCCTCAGCCCAGGATGGAACAGTCACTGAGCCTTTGTCTGGTGTCTCCCAGTTCACAGGCTCAGCCTTCGGGTCTGCCGCCATCTGGCAGTATGAGTCACTTAAGTCGCGGGTCCAGACCTACTTTGAGGAGGCTCGGGCAGACTGGATGGATAAAATGCGGCCGCAGAAGAGAGGCAACTTCAGAAAGCAGGTACGTGAGGTCAGGCCTGAGTGGATCACCACGGTAGCATCAGCGGCATCCCTCCTCCAGTGCGAGGAGGTACAACACACACTTGTCCTTGTTGTCCTGATTCGTGGCTTGGAGAAGTACTGGATTCTCAGCAAATTACAGCAGATCCATTTTCTTGCAAGAAAAACTGATAGAATTAGTTCCAGAGAGCTGTAACTTGCAATATCACTGTGAAAGTTATAGTGAAAAATACCACCTTCACCCAGAAATGCAATGTATATCTAAACTGGGTACCACTTATTTTTTCACCGTAAAAAGAACCTGACCAAATGTTCCTGCTGTGTCTAAGTGTTCTCAAAAGTGAACATGAATTCCCACAGAGGACAGAGCTAGCTTAAATTCTGAACATTAAACATAGTATTTTTCAGTGATCTGGCTTCTGAAATATTTTCAGCCTCTAAAATCTCAAAATAATGCGATTTTAGAGGACTTTTTTGCTTTGAGAGCTGACATTTGCGTGCTTTGGAGTTTGGACAGCAAGAACAAAATTAGTGCTGCAAGATTTGTTAAAATTTAATTGGCATCCCAAAAGTATCAGTAATTTAGTTTTTAATTAAGTGTACTTAAACATGCATGTGTGTTTCACGTTTGCTTCAACATTATCACTGTGGCTTGTGGTAGAGCAGGCTTGATACTCTTTCAGGTCTGCTTGTCCAAGAGAAGTAGGGCTGAGAACTGGAGAAGCTCAGGACACAGAGGCTGTGTTTGTGGTGTGTATTGTGCACACTGGTACTGCTTTGGAAATGGGCATGTGGGATAACCCTGGTGGTCAGCTGAGCACCACACAGCTGCTCACTTATGCCCCCCACAAACCCACAGTGGGCTGAGGAAAGAGCAAAGGAAGAAGTAAAGCAAGAAAACTTGGGGGTAAAGATAAAACAATCACCAAAAAATTGTTTAGTAATTGGGAGAAGAGAGAAGAAAACGTGATGCAGAGGCGTCACTCACAATCTCCTGGGGAAGGACCAGTGTCCAGGTAGTTCATGAACAGAATAAGTTAAATCTCCTAAAATCCCCTCTTTTGGGGGATGACATTGTGTGGTAGGGAATATCCGTTTGGTTAGTCCTGCTCATCTGCTCGGCTCTGTCCCCTCCCAGCCTATCACTGTCCCCTGTCCTGTCACTGCAGGGGCAGAGTGAGAAATGAAAAAGGTCTTCATGTTGTGCAAACAGCATTCAGCAAAACCTGATACATCAGTGTGTTATCAGTAGTGTTTTGGTAAAAAACCTAAACCACGGCACCATGTATAAGCTGCTATAAAGAAAACTAACTCTAGCCCACGATGCTTTCTTGGTCAGTGTATATGAACTGCAGGTGAGATTATGATCAGCACTTAAATTTTTAAATAACTTTGATTTTATACTTTTATTTTCCTTCAAAACCTGAAGGGGAAGATCTGGTGATTAGCTATCCAAAAAAGAAAACAAAACTGCCCTGTTGTTAATAGGCTTAAACAGCCAATCCCCATCTTCAACGGGTAAGTTCTATTTTTAAGAGTTCAGGATTCTCCCAGTTGCTTCTGAGGGCATCTAATTCTTGTGTTTTAGAAAAATCATGTTTATTTAGTGTTCTTGTACTGGAGATCTGATATCTCTGTCCTGTGCCAGAGAATTAAACAGAAAATGCAATGAAGAAGTTGTTACTTTCATATCAAATAGCAAATGCTTTGTTTCATACAGCATTATTTCTCCTCCCTCCAACCTGCAGATAATGACATTGTCCCTGTCAATACAGTTAGAAGGTCACTGATCTATCAACAAAATATTTGTGCAAAATGATTCTGAAAGCTGAAGAATGGAAAGAGGGGTGCAATTTGTCTGTGGGCTGACTGCACTCAAAATAAACTTTTTCAGGGGTTTTAAACTTGAAGGAGGGCTGGGTGAGCTGGACGCAAGGGGGAATGGATTCCACATCTTGTGAGCCACCTCTGCAAAAGTGATCCTGGCACAAAAGTGGAATCTCTCAAAGGTGGGTGGTGTGATGTTAGACAGCATTAGGGTGAGGCTTAGTCCAGCCAGGATTTATGCTAACTTTGGCTAATCTGCTGAAGTAAGCATTATGGGCTAGGTCCTTGTTTAGTACAAGCAGAGTAAACCCAAGAAGTTGTGTCAAAGGCTATAACCCCATTCTTTTTAAAGAAACTTCATCCGTATTGGGGTAGTTTATGAATAGGAGGGTAGATTACTTCTTGAGTAAGGAAATGTCAACTTGAAAAGCCTAAGCAATCAGAAGTAAAAAAAGTTTGAAAACTGTTTACTTCACAGATTTCAAAAAAATGCTTTCCATTCTTAAAAATGGTATACAACCTTGTGACTGTTTTTGAAATTGCAAATTCTTCCCAGTGGCATTGATGTTCAACAATTCTGTTTCAGGTTAACAGCTGGTGGAATAGCCTGACTGAGGGTCAGCGGACTGTGACAGGTTTGTGTTAGCTTACAAGTATTAGGAAGAGAAATGTGACAAACAGGTACAGTATGTTAAAACAGATGGCTTTCATACCATGGTTAGGTTGTTGGGCACAAAGCATGTGTAAATTTACACCTGCACACACGCGATTTCTGCTACACTGCCTTCTCACACAAAATAACGTTTTGTATGCATTAAAACAATTCCTTTGCATCTGTGTGAGACAGTGTGGAGGATTAACTAGAATCCTCTCCCAGCAACATTTTTCTCAGGAACTGTGAAAAATACCAAACGCTTTTAGAAGGAATAGGTGTATATATTCCACTGATAGGTGAAAATAAAATTTCCCTATTAGTTACTTGCTTGCAGCATGATGTATAAAAAGTAGCAAAATACTATCCTGTGAACATTTCTTTGGTTATAATGTAGTTTTGATTGGTTAGCCTAATGCCAGTTGAAATCCCCAAGGTAAAGGTGATATGTGAAAAAAAATTGATGAGAACTTGATTTAAATCCAAATGGAGTAGCTCAGCCCTATCTGCTCTTAGATGTTCTACATTAAGTGTTTACCGAATCCATATTAGCAGATTGTTAGCATAAGGTTACTTAAGAAGCTATTTCTAGGTCATTTAACTTTTCTATAGAAACATTTTTGAAAAAAAACAACTATTTGAAGTGTTGGCTCTCAATTTAAGAATAGATTGCATAAGAGCTGAGTGTTTCAGGCCAGAATCATCTCAGGCCACTCAATTAACAAGTGCTGTCAGGAAGTTTTGCGCAATGCTTTGAATTGCTCCATCATTCAAGCCAGGTCACGACACAGATACTGTATCGGGGCAGTGAGCATTGATACAGTCTCTGCCTCCCTCACCACCAAGCAGTAGAAATTGTAGCTAGTAGAACCTGAGCCGTTCAGTGACTTACCCTTCATTGCCATAACAACATTGGGTTTACTGTACCGAAATTGCTGACAGTTCTGTAACAGTTTGGTTTGGCATGCAGGGAAAGTATTTCCTCTAATAAAAGAGCCTGGTCGAACAGGATGGAGTATTGAAAGAAGAGATCTGTTGAAACTTTAGTTCTAGGCTATGTGTGTCATAGCTTTTCACAGTCCTTGCATTTTGTTGCAGACTTCAAATGAGAATAATTACCTGACATTTACTGTTATGTAAAGGAACAATTATTTTCCCCTTTAATATTTCTAGCTATTGTAACACATTTTAAATGCATAAATAGATAGAATGCATAGAAGTAGGGAAGGCACTTTAAGCAGGAAATAATAAATTTTCATTTTGTGCCTAATAATTTACATTCTTATTTAAAGTACAGTAAGATTGCAATAACATCTGTGAAGGAAAAAGTTATGTTTGCTGTCTCCCAAAGGTGACCATGCCCTAGCAATGCCAATCCAATATTTTACGCTTGATCTCTAAGCAGAATCTTTACAATTCGCTCAAAACCAAAGCTCCCATAAAAATGGATAGGATGTGTACTGTGTATTTGTAGGGCTCCCCCAGTCTTTTCCTCTTGTGCAGTTAAATGCAACTGTGCAGCAGATTAGTGACATTTGTGAATAAACAGCTGGGTGAGCAGGAAATGGGACCTCTTAGCTGGCTCCTGTTTCGTTGACTCTGCAGTGGAATAGCAGTTTGAAACTGTAGCTTGAACATTCTCAGCACAGATTCTTCTAGACTGTTGCATTCATTACACTGTGTTAAAACAGTTGCAATTAAATGCTATTTTTCTGAAAGATTTCCATGTAAATATAGCTTTCAGTATTTTATTTTGCTTTTTCTATGCTTATTCTGTGCAAAGTAAGAAGTGGATACTGCTTTTAATGGAATTTTGAGGAAAAGTATGATTCTTGTAAAATTCCTTTTAAAGACTTGTTTACAGTAAACATTGAATGTCATACATATGACATTCATAATTTGCTTTTATTTTTTTCCTCTGAATAGGTATTATAGCAGCAAATGCCTTTGTATTCTGTTTGTGGAGGCTGCCTGGCATGCGACGGATTATGTTTACATATTTCACCTCAAATCCATCCTCCAGTAAGTGAACAGTAATTTGAGTGACCTTCCTACATAGGCATGTAATAGAATCTCTGATCATACTGCAGAAGCTTCAGGTACATGGCTTGCTTGTAGCTCTGTCACCCACAAGCAATCTCAGTTGTGCCCAACTCAGTTCTGTCTAGGCAGGAAATGGTTTAAGGGGTAAAAATTGGAAGTAATAGATCTGATTTTTTAAAAATAATCACTGGTGTTTTTCTAAATAGTGTAACATCAAAGGTGTTGCCTGCTACCTGGCCTTTTCCTGCATTCACTGGGAGGCAGCTGCTACCAGTGTGAAGGTGATACCAACCCCAGCTGCTTTGCTGGACAGAGTGCAAATCAAGCCACTGTTTGGGAAGGAGGAAAATAAATTGTACCACATCATGCCATTCAAAAACTAGACTCAAAATTATTATTTCCTCCCCCTCTAACGTTCAGTGGGATGCAAACAGAACAGTCATCAGTCACATGCATGTACACTTTTGTCAACAGCCAAACATTAGTCTGTATGTTGTGAGTAGGGGTCTTTGTGTCAAATCTCTGCCAAATAGCCAAAGAAACTAAGCACAAACTTGTCTTTCACTGCGTGTGAAATACAGGAAAGCAAGTTACTACTGCTTAATAGCAGAACAATTTGGTTTCATTTCTACAGCAAAGAATTAAAAGGATGAGACAAACATATTTGGAAAGTACTTCCTGCTATCCTCTTGATTTCAGCTGAAAGAGTGGAAATTGAACCATTTCTCCTACACGCTCCAAAGCTAAAGATAGGTGTTATGCAGATCTGAGCATGTTGCCCCAAACACTCGTGTTTTAAATAACGTTGACCTTCAAACCTGCTAATTGGCTTGTTTGCATTTTCGAGGCTGCTGTTTCAGTGAGGAGAGCTAGTAGCTTTTTGAAAAGAAAACTATTTTTGGTTTCTGAGTTGATCTCTGTAGCAAAGTAATTTTATATAGCTGCTCATATATTAAAAATCTTTCACCATATACATATATAAAGAAGATACCATTTTTTCTGTCATAAGTGTTTACTCTGAAACAATCCTCAGAAGGTAACTAAGACTGTGCATCTTGTGTTATCTCTGGGATGTGTGTTCTGCCTTTCCAAAGGTATTGCATAGAATTCAAAATTTGTTCCATTTCTGGCTTTACTTCGTAGCTTTATTTGAGAATCTAAGCACATTCAGTCCCCCAGTATGTCCTGATAAATTTCTAGTCCAAATTTGACACGTAAGTTGAAGCAAATTAAAACACTGACTTCTTCATGTTCATTGTTTTTCTCTTTTGTAGAAGCCCTGTGTTCTCCCATGCTGCTCTCTACGTTTAGTCACTTCTCTCTATTCCACATGGCAGCAAATATGTATGTTTTATGGAGTTTTTCCAGCAGCATTGTCTCTCTTCTGGGATGTGAGCAGTTCGTTGCAGTTTATCTTTCTGCTGGTAATACATTTACAACACTTAAAAATATAAATATGTATTCATTCAAATAAAATGTGTGCGTGGTTAATAGCTCTATGGTGACAGGTGGCCATTGCTCCATATTAAAGGCAGGACGTCTTTGCTGTTCTATGGATTTTTGATGGGTTTAGATTACTGGGCTTCAAAATACCGTGATAAAACTGCATCTAATTCATGCTTTGCTATCAGAATAAAATAGTTTTTAAATACAGACTCACATAAGTTTTGTGAGGAAAGATGACAGTTACTTTTAACTTTCTGATGCTTGTCTGCATTGCTGGCATGGTTTCCAATAGTATGTTCTCTTTTTTCAGGGGTCATCTCCTCTTTTGTCAGTTATGTTGCTAAAATGGCCACTGGAAGGTTTGAACCATCCCTTGGAGCTGTAAGTATCTTGGAATGTGAGAGACCTTAAAGTGATCTCTGAAGCCATTTTGAAAGGCTGCTTGGTTCTTTCACCTGCTTAAAAGCCAAGGATGTATTTGGAATAATGGAAACTAGGAATGTTTACCAAAACCAAGTAACCAGGCAAGAACTGGTTCTTCTGTGCAAGATCCTGCCTGTTCTTTGAGCATATTTGATTCTGCTGCAGCAGCCACCCAGAACTAATGCCACTTAATGCCAAGGGTTGTAAATGAGTCCTTAACAGCAGGGCCTCTTGTCTCTGAGCAGATCAGTTACGTAACTCATTGCAGAAATGGTATTTCATAATTGTGTATTAGTCTTCTGTAATTGAAAATAGAATACTTTAGAAAGAGATAATGTAATCAGGCAGACTCAGCACGTGATCCCAGTGAAAGCTGTAGGGTGTGCTGTGCAGGAAGGGCAGTACTCCTGCTGGAAGTCTCACGGGATGAAAGATGTGAGGCAGGCTGAGGAGCTCTTGTGTTTTTAGTAGAACATTTTAAAACACTTAACTTGCTTTAAGGTTGATATTAACATAGGCATTTGCCAAGTTTTAAAGGCTTCTTAACTTACTTTACTAAATAAGTTTGATAAAAGTCAAAAGTCAGATTCTCATTTTTCTATTGCAATGAAAAAATCTGTTTAATTGTGCTGAAGTTTAGAATTTTTGGAAGTGCTGTGTATTGTCCCTTTATCTTATGAATAAACTATATTTAGAGCAAGTTACTTTCCCTTAGTCTTACTGATTTGAACTTACTGAAATTGCCACACATTGCATTAGGGTACTGTAGTAGTAGCCCTTCCATTGAGATTATTTCATGGATACAAAAGCCCATAGTCAGTACAGTCCAGAGAATTACTAGTTTCATTGACAAAAGATATTTGTTCCTGACCATCTGTTATTTATCTTGGTTTTGTGCAAGCTTCATACAATTGATGTACATGCATGTGTGTATGAGGGCTTACTTGGGGAAAAGCACATTTACATCAATTGTTATCTTAAAATCGGGTGGAGGGGGTTGGGTATTCTTAATTATGTAAGAGCATTTGAGGGATATTTTTCCCCACTACTTATAATTTCAGGTCTTGAAATTAAATAATGCCGTCTTGTTTTATTTTTATTCTGGACTTTGCTGTGGTGCTTTGTACTTTGAGGCTTACCACAGGGCTGCATTTGAAAATAAAAGCCAAAAAGAAAAGGGGTTCACATGCAGAAAAATAAATTTTCCTTTATGTAACAGCTTACTTTAATGTCTTTTAATGTATTTACAGTCAGGAGCTGTAATGACTGTCCTTGCAGCCGTGTGTACGAAGATGCCAGAGGCAAAACTAGCCATCATACTTCTTCCGATGTTCACATTTACAGCAGGAAACGTAAGTGCCTTTGAACTTCAAAGAAATCCTGCTCTTCAAGCATCTTCCCCATGCCTCTCCCCTGTTTGAGCATGCGTCCTCTCCATTTGTGTCTCTAAGCTGTTAATTTTATTTTGAAAGAGAATGTGGGTCATGGAAGTACCAGGGACCGATCAGAATTGTTGCAGCCCAGAAGTCACTACACCAGTGTGCAGTGAGTCTGGGGTTATTCTAAATTTCATTTTCCATAGGTCTGTTTCACGACTGATCTGAAGAGGTGTAAGAATCTGAGAGGGAGTCAGGTTTGCCTGGCTCAGGAAACCTGCATACACATCCTGTTCTTTCTGAAAGGGCATATTTTTTATAGCAGCACTCCTAACAGGCTAATCTCATGCTAGTCCACTGTCTTTGAAGAAAAACTTACCAAGATGAGAAAGACAGATTTTCACTTCTCATGGGAGATTGCATTCTGGCCCCGGAGGAATATTTGCCTCCTCTTCTCTATCTACCTTTTGATAGTTTGAACACTTTTAGGATTTCAAATAGACCACTGAGACTTTCCTTCATGTGCAGTACTAGTACTCCATTTTTTGTTTCATTAAGTTCTTTTATGGCATCCACTTCCACATTTAAGAAAAGCTTCTCATGTAGATTTTAACCGTTTTAATAAGTTAATCATCTTTGGTCCACTACTTAAAGTTTGTTTTACTGCTTAACACAGTTAAGCCAGGTCATTCCAGGATCATGAGATTTAATACTTTTTGTTAGGGAAGCTTACAGATTTGATCAAGTGTTCTTACATGCAGCCTTTGTGTTCTCCTTGCACTTCTGTTTGAGTGGACCTGTTTTTTTCTGCCTGCCACCCTTTATCTTTCTTAGAAAAGATGGCCAGGGTAGAAATACTGACAGAGTTACAGAGAGCTCAAGTGCTCATTGCAACAACAATATTGGCTATTGCAGTATAAAGGTAGGAATAATTTTAGCCTTACTATATCATTGTATTTAACTTTACATACTCCTTAAGCCTACCTTACCAATACTGTAATGGGCTTTTAAAATAAACGAGCCAAGTTAGCAATAGAGCTGCTGCTCTAATACATATCCTAAAGGCAAGAAATGCTGCCTAAAGTAACATTTAATCCTAACATTAAATCTGTCGGTGTTCATTTTGTGAATTAATGGTTATGGTGGCTTGTGTCTCCTGAGGATGGTGTACCATTGCTCGTGTTCACTGTCTTCCTGATGTTCTGTCTTCCAACAAACGTACCCTTTAGAACTAGGGTGTGGTGATCAATTTAAATCAGATAAGGTTACAGGGATGCTGCCCCACACGTTCCATCCACTAGAGGGCTGAATTTGGGAGGACAGATGCACATGAATCTAAGCCACATCAGAATTAGAGAAGGAGAATGTTTCAGTTGTTTATTTTGTGGTGTCTTCCATAGCATATATTCTTTCAGGTAACTTCTGTCTTTTTCCTGACCCAAGTGTGGAATGTATTTTGTTTGAAAAGGACTCATTCCTGCCCTGTACCATTCTGTAGCTGCTCGGGTCTGTTTTCACAGCACAGTACAGCTGAGGGCTGAGTCTGTTGGTTTAAAATTTATTTTTATACAGTGATTCCTTTGATATAAAATTTATAGGATGTTTTTTGATCCAAAATATTTGCTCTGTGCCAGAGTTGAAAACTTAGCAGTGGCCATTTTATGCTGTGACTGATCCTGTCCCATCCTCTTTTCCTTTCTAGGCTTTAAAAGCCATAATTGCATTTGACACTGCAGGACTTGCTTTCGGCTGGAGACTTTTTGACCATGCTGCACACCTTGGAGGAGCCCTCTTTGGAATGTAAGTCTGTATTTACTAACTTCTATTTGTTTTGTATTTAAATCAATCATGGGGTTTTTTTCCTCCTTACCTCCTATTATTGCTGAAGTGTAGGGTTTTTTTCTGGAAAGTTTTCCTAACTAGCATTGAATACAGTTCCCTTTTGTTCTTGTAGTGCTATAAAATTGTGTGGAAGATGCTGTTAACAGATGCATAGAACTGGAAGAATTAAACTGAACTGCCTTAGAATTACAGATTAGATCTCAGGTTGTCCTGTCGCCATAACCTGAGCTGGCTGACTGTCCAGTTCTTCCCAGAATATTGAAGAGAGTCAAGGCAGAAAAGATTCTCACAAAACACAGCATGAACAAATTAAAATAACTTTAAACTGCTAAGAAAATGCATTTGTCTCAGTGTTTTTCCTCTAATTGCCAATTTAGAGAGAGCTACAAAATAATATAAGCTCAGGCCAAATTCCTCTGGGCAGCCTCTGCTGCTGTTTTCTCAGTGTTGTTGCACTGCCTTTGTGTGGAGCATTCCTAATTAGTAAGAACTACTAGAAACAAGTTTGTAGGAAACAATTCTATATTGTTTCATGTTTGAACTACATTATGAGTTTTTCCCCTTCAACCCAATTGCAACGTTGTCTTAATTTGCGCATTGTTGCTAAGAGCATTTTCAAACATTTTATGAAGGCATTTGATAAGCCTGCCTGAGATTTCACTGGGCCAGATTTAAATGCAGACCAATTTGTAGATCAAAGTGTTTGCTGTGTCTTGGCTTTGGTATCAGTAAGTTCTGTGCTGCAGTCTCCTTTTCTCTACACCACAAATGCATCTGATGTGGTCTTGCTGATTTGTGACTACTTTCTGCCCTGACTTATCTTTATCAGCTTGTTCACAATAATGAATGAACAATCTGCATTATAATGCAGATTCCCTACTGAAAAAGGATAGCAGTTGCAGTAAAAACTGAGTTGACAAGTATCTTGCTTTCTTCACCTACCTGTGTTTTACCTGTTCTACTCTGTAATAATTTTGGTTATTTCATCCTTAAACAGGGCCTTTATTTAGGACATGAGTTGAATGGCAGTATGTTTTCTATATATTGTCTCCCAGACAATTGTCCACTTTGGAAAGTGGCCAGTTTACCCCATAGGAAAGTGCTTCAGGACTCAGGTGCAGAGTTAGGGTGAAGGTTCTCCCACAAGCCCATTTCCATGTGGTTGCTTCTCCTGGTGCCTCTCCTCTCCACCATAACCTCCCTTGATTAATCACTTATGTTGATATTCATATATCGGCATATATAGTTCTCTGTGAATGTAAATTAAGCTAGAACACTTTGATAGATTAACTCTTCATTTAGCTGCTTATGGAAGAAAATTCACTTTGAGTGGGACATGGCTGTTCATTATGGGGCAGTTGTATTTACATAGGAGAAAAACACTTTAATTTGGCATTGTCAGTAAGGAGTGGCACTAAAAGTCTCCCAAGTGGAGGTAGCTTTTTGTGTCTTTTTAAGAAATCACAAAGGCATGAAAGAACTATTCATTCTCAGGCCTGAAATACGCAGAACACAAAGTTAACTGTTTGGTGTCAAGAGAACTTGCCACTTACCTGCCACTTTCCAAGCATTTTGTTCTTTGTCCCTCAGTTTGTCTTCTATACCAAGCATGTACTTGGTTTTAGTGATCAACCGCAGATGCAGAGAGAAGCTGCAGTTAGTTTTAACTATTATTTTCTTTCCCAGGTGGTATGTGACTTATGGACATGAGCTCATATGGAAGAACAGAGAACCACTGGTGAAAGCTTGGCATGAATGGAGGACAAAGAATGCAGGAAAGGGAGGAGGTGGAAGATCTAACTGATTCTAATACTAGAGATTCCTTGTGCCCAAGTGGTATATTACTTGAAGATGAGGGACTGAATTGGTTTTGAAGGTTTTTTTGCTACTCCATTAAGCCTCTGAGGAGCTAAAGTTTCTAAAGTACCAAAATTACGTTACAAAAATGCATACTCGTAGAAAATGAACTCTGACGAAGGTGGAACAATAAAGGTTTTTATCCTATTGCTTTCTGAAGTAACAGTCTGCATTACATTTTTAAAGGTGGAATAAAAGATGTTTTTCAATTAAATCTCTGTCCTCAAAAAAAAACAACTTCAAAATGGGGTACAACTGGTTAATACTTAGGAAGATTAGCATTTTTAAAACTGAGGAAGTTATTGGATCTCACACTGTGCTAATGTCTGCCAAACAACATGAGGTGCTTTTCAAAAAGAAGGCAAGCTTTAGACAAATTTGACTCAACATAAGGCTGACATGGTGAAGGTCAGTGCTCTTCAGTGTTGAAAAGATCGTATGAGATGAGCCAACAGTCTCTTTTGATCTTAAACTTGAAATACTCAAAGCAATACTGGATTGTTTGCAAAGGTTTACATACTGCTTAATGGTCCAGCTTTATTTGTTAGCTGTGGCTTATTCAGCTTCTGTTTTTCATTTCTATCCATTTCCAAGATGCTTTCACATATTCTTGGGTTTTATAATAATGGTATCTTTTTCATAATTATGTGCAGAAGAACGACATGCTGTGGGGTTTTTGTATTCTACCATGAGTTTTACTGCTTTCTGTATTCTTTCAATAAGTTAATTTGGGGGTGGGGTGAGGGGGTGTTATTTATGTTGTGCTGTATTGTTAGTTTCCTTTAAGGCTTTTTGCAAGATATTAAAACTGTAACATTTGGTCTGGAATCTGAGAGTTCTAGAAAATAAGCAGCTTCAGCAAAAATAGGTGAGGTCCCTGAGATCAGCAACACTGTAATCAGAAGTAACTACTAAAGTTAACCTGAGGGTAATACCATGACCGATGTTCCTATTTTATAAATAAAAACAAAACCTGAATTTGGGATATGCTGCTGCTCTGTGCCTGTCCTGCAGGAATGATACTGAACCCCTTGCAAAAGGCTGTGAAGTCTTCCCAGATACAAACTAGTGGGTTCAAGCCCTTAACTCTTCCCTGTCAGGAGAGTTAGTCATTCCAGATGGACAGACCTGACAACATGCTGCAGTTGTAAGAAGTAACTTGTGTTCTCTTTCACTTTACAACAGTGCCTTGCAGAATACATTTCCTGTGGGGAATAAAGAATACATAATGCTAAGTGGTACCAGTTTTAATAAATGATGGAGTAAAAAAAAAAAAATCACTGTAAATTCCCTTACTGTCACAGACCAGTGCTTGTCTAAATGTTCTCCCTTGGAAAAATGAAGCACTTGAGGTTTTGTTAGTCTTATGTGCCTATCAACTTAAAGGCTTGAAAAAATTAAGGCGCTGGAGTACCTAATACCCCTTTGCTCTGCTCAGGAGCTTTCTGACTCATTTCTAACCTGTCACATCCCCCTTTCCTACTTCATTGTTTGATACTCGGGACCAGTGTGTCAGCTTTCAGGGCTTCAGGCACAGTGCATCCCTGCCAGCGGCAGAGAGAGGGCAGCCGGACACACAGCGAGCACCCGGGAGGGGCCAGACGCAGCAAAGGGTGCCGCTGGACAGACTTACCCTAAGGGAGCATTTCCTGCCAAAGAAGCTCAAAAGGCATAGCTCACAGTATTTCACATGCTGGGTTATATCTACTGTTGTCTTTGTCCACTTCCTTTTACTTTCCCCCCCCTCTTTGTTACCTCTTGTCCACTCAACAACTTATCTGGTCCCTTCACCTATATATTTGCCCAAAGTTCTTCAGAGATCCTGGCTGTGAAAGTGGGGAGCAGTACTGCAGGGAATACAGTGTATAAATCCTGACGGACAGTATCTTTTACGGGTCCAGAATAAGCCAAAGTTGGTATTAAGTTCTTCAACATAGCAGCCAGCACCTCAGAGACATCATGCCCCTGTATTGCCTGCAGTGAAGTCCCACTTGTGGTATGTTAGACTTCCCAAGGCAGTGTGGTGTTGCTGCACCCTTTCAGCTTGCGGGAAGAAGCACAAAGCTCTTGAAAAAACATCCTGGAACTGCCATAGAGATTTTGTAAGCTTTTCAGGCAGTAGCTGTAGTTTGAGGGTCTAATGATGAAGCCTTAACTTCAGGTTTAAGAGCATTTACCCTTCAAAAGGCTGTTCAATATCTGAATCTTCCTCCTTTACAGAAACCCTAGAGGTGTGTAACATAGGTAAGGTTGTACAAAAATCATGTGTCCACACAGTTGGTTTCAATGTCATTTTGCACCTGAGCCTTTGTGCAGCATTGTCTGGGAAAGACAGACTATCTTCTCTGGTCCAAAATGACTTTAAAACTGCAATAGGAAAGTCAGTTCTTAAGGCAGGCAGACAAGGAATATCCTGGAGTTATGACAGCTCACTAGAGTAAATAAGATGCCTTTCTGGCAAGCAAAGTCTTCTTGCAAAGACTGGCATCAGCATATGTCAGTATCTCAGTATTTAATAACACCTTTGAATGACAAAGAAAGAAAAAAAAAAACAAAAAAAACCCAAACAAACTAAAACCCCAACCCTAGAAAAAAAACAACACCAACCACACAGAAAGACTTTCCCCTTCCTTTTCAAAGAGATTATTGTGAATAAAAATACAATGTGGTAATTATGCAGACACTTGGCAGAGACAACAGCTAGTGTTCGTGTAGGAAAACAGTAATAAATATAAAGTCATAGTTAATCATGCAGAGACACAATCCTTCACCCTTTTTTCAGTGGCTTTAAAATCTCGTTTGACTTTGCCATGTTTAAGGTATATTTTCTTCAGTGATCTGCTCTATTTGGAATTTCATTTTAGTTTTAAAACTGTTGGAGCTTTCAGCCCCCATTCCTGGCAGCAAGAGCTGTTTTGCTTTCTGATTTGATGGCTTTTCTTTCTCTTACTGTTGCAGGATTCCACCCCCCTCCCCCTAGCTTTTAATCATGACAAATCTTCTAAATGCAGACAACTTTTTAATCTCATCCAGCATCTTCTGGTTTTCCTGTCTGAGTTAGCCTTTGTGCCAATTTCATCCTACAAGCTGTGATGAGCAGCTGCTCAAAGCACTCCCTGATGCTGTAGGTGGGCTCTGAGACATGCAGTGCCAGAGCTGAATTCAGTACTAGGAAGTGGCAGGCACAGGATGAGCAGAGACATCCGATTTATTCACCAATGTATTTTGCTAAGTCAGGCCTAGAAACAAGGATCAGAGCATCATTTGTACTGTGCCAGTGATAACATGATAAAGCAGATGTCCTGTTTTCTCCTGTGGCTATTTCTCTCTACCAGATATGATAATTTTTTTTAAAATCACAACATAGAACAGAGCAATTCTAGGAAAACAAGAGCAGCAGAAAATTAAGAAACATCTCCCTGAACATTCCTAAAACTACGATTGTGGGTTTTTCAAACAACAAATGAAATGCAGCGTCCCATAGCCTATATGGTTTTGTGACAAGACTTCTGTGTGAGACTAAAATATTTTCACATGAAATTTCTGAGTCTCCTTACCCCAACTGACTTGAGGGGAAGGGAGTGATTAAATCAAAGCTACCAGTAGCATTGACAAGTACCAAATCAGATATTTAGGACAACAGGGTCCTCTGCAAAGGAATTTCTTTTTATCCCTTGATGATTGTGTTTCAGAGAGAGACCAAACACTCAAGGACAGCATCTGCCCCAGTCCATATCCAGCCTTCGTCTCCAACAGAAACAAGTGCAAATCTAGGCTGAACTGAGGTGCAGATACACCACACATACAGCACTGCTCAGATGAAACAAAGCAGTAGGTATTAGCCTTCTCAAGTTCCACTGCATAATTATTTTCTTGTTAAAGCTTCATAGAATCATAGAATAGTTTGGGTGAGAAGGAACCTTAAACATGTTCTAGTTCCAACCCCTCTACAACAGGAACCTTCCACTAGAGCAGGTTGCTCAAAGTCCTATCCAACCCTGAACACTTCCAGGGATGAGACAGCCATAGATTTTCTGGGGAGCCTGTTGCCAGTGCCTCACCACTCTCCCAAGGAAGAATTTCTTCTTGGTATCTAATCTAAACTGTTCCACTTTCAGTTTAAAGCTATTATACCTATCTTATCAGATAACCTGTAACCAGATTATTACATTCTAGAATGAAGTGCCTGTCTAGTTAGCCTTTAAATAGATGATTTTCTAATAGGAGGCATCTCCAGTTATCCACATTCTTCACTTTTATAGCCTTAAGTTTCATGGTTTGGTGACCCTTCGGGAGATTCAGCTTCTTCCATAATAACCCACTGAATGGGGAATTGTAGAGGAGCGTTATGGCCTGTAGCCACTTATTACATAAGATGTAAAATTTCAAAAGCCCAGTTTATCCCCAATGTAATTCCGTCAGTTTCAGTGGTTTGTGCCAGGACTGTTTGGTTTTGAAACGGAATGTACAAAAGAAAAGCTGTAATTTGCAGTCTCTGGCAAACAGTAAAGGATGTGGACCCTATATTAAGATACATAATAGATGTTTGGATTTTGGTCAATAGGCAGCATTTTAAAAGTGAAGTGACTAAACTGTTAATGTAAATGGAGAGAGGGGGATTAAGAGAGGTGGGGTTTTGTACGCAGCTATTGAAAACCAACATTGCAAGGCCGCTGTTTCTCACCCAGATTTTATAAGCGCCAGCTTTCGTACACAAAGGTTTTTCTCTAATCATAAGTGGTTACGGCTGCCTCGAGGGTATAACTGAGCGGCCCCAAGCAGCTACCGCGGAGCCGCGTCGCTCGCCCGGCGGGTGCCCGTGGCTGAGCGCGCTGCCGGCACGGAGCGGCTCCGAGAGCACGGACAGACACCGGACGGGGCCGGAGCCGGTGCCCCGGGGGCGCTCCCTCCCCCGCAGCCGCACGAGGCTCCCACCGGCAGCGCGTCACGTGTGCGGCCGTAATCCCGGCGAGGGGGTGTCATTCCCGGGGAAGGGGGCGGCGGGAGGAGGGGCTGCCGCCCATGAGGGCTGAAGCCGCCGGGAGCGCGGCCGGCTGCGGGCGCCGGAGCCGCGGGCGAGGCCATGGCCTGGCCCTGCATCAGCCGGGTGTGCTGCCTGGCCCGCTTCTGGAGCCAGCTGGACAAGTCCGACCTCTCCGTGCCGCTCACCATCCACAACTACTCGGACATCGAGGAGCAGGAG
>VXAU01003156.1:998458-1015401 GCA_013399695.1 Formicarius rufipectus
GGAGGGACGGGGCCGCCCCCCAGCCCGCCCCGGGACGCGCCGCCTGCGCCCTGCCCGGCGGCGGTGGGAGACCGCCGGTCGACGGCCCCGAACAGCTCCGGCCGCGCTCGCAGGCGGACGGCGGCCACACCACCTCCTACAGGTAACCGGGCCCGGCGGCCGCCCCGAGCCGGGGCTGCTCCTGCCGCCGCGGGGGATGCTCCTCCGCAGCGCGGGGATGCCGGCGGGCAGGAGCCGCAACCGAGGGAAGGGGGACGGGGGCTACCGCCTCGCCGGCAGGCTCTACCTCTCGCCGAAGCTGCTCTGCTTTTGGAAGCACAGTCCTTTAAAGCGTCGCTTGTGCCCCAGAGCAGGTGCCCGGCCCCGGCCGTCTCTCCCTCTGCGTGCCGGGGCAGCGGAGCCGTCCTCGGGCTCGCCGCGCCTGGCCCGCGCTCAGGGAGGGAGAGAAGAGGGAGCACGCCGGGGGGATCCATGATGCCATCCCTGGTGCAGCAACGCGTTACCCACCCGCTGCCGGGAGACTCGGCACCTCCGACAGCCGGAGCTGCCCGCCACCCGTCTGTGCCCAACAGCCTCACTGAGCTGCGTTCCCCCAATCCCTCGGTGGTGCCATCATCGTTTTCCCTTTAAAACTCCTGGAATGCGACATTCATGGCGAGCCAAATTACAGCCTTTAAAGATTAGTCAGACAAGAAGATATTTTCGGGCTGTATCCCCTACATCATCTAGTGGGTAATGGAAAATACTGTCACATACCACCTGTCTCTAAGAGTCTTTAAAAATTACTAAGTGACATGTGTTATTGATGCTTTTCCTTTCTTTCTGGACAGTATGACTGATTACAGATGCTTGTTTTCTGATAAGCAGTCAGGCAGGATGCACCCAAATTCAACTCTTGTTCTTATTGAGGCTCCCGATGGGAGAAAAGGGGATTTCAGCTCCTACAAGACTGCTGTTGAATATTGTATGTTTCACGCTGTTACCACACACTCCCTTCATAATGATATTTGGCAGATTTTAATATACCTATGAGGTATATTAATAGAATAATTATTTTTATTACAACAGATTCTCAAGTATTTAGACACTTAGTACCTATTATGTACCTAGGAGACATTTCTCTTCATCGCTGCAATTCATTAGATCATGTATCACAGTGCTTTTAAGACAAACTGGGGGGCCCTGGGGAGGATTTACCAGCCTGCACAACCGTATTGCTTATCCCATTCCTCTCCACACAGGCAGCTACCCTGCTCAATGTGCAGTTCACATGCAGACTTAGGAAGGATAACTGCAGTACTTGAATGTGGGAGCTGTCCTCTCCTTTGCCACATCTCACAGGACAATTACAGAGTTATTATTGAGCCAAAACACTTTGATTTCAAAGCAGTCCAGGAATTACTTCAGAGAAGTGTGCCTAGAACAAGACTAGCAAGGTTCATCTCTCAGAAACACATCCATCTTCACCTTTTTGAAGCTTCCCCTGCTTCTTCAGCCTGAACCCAGGGGAAGGCTGCACTAGCCTGCATTAGAGCTGCAGCTGGCCTACAGCTGTTTGAATGCTCAGCAGAGTCACTTCTCACACCTTCCTTCCCCCTGACTTGTACATTCTTACACAGGGCACTCAGAGATTATCAAAGAGTAAGAAGTTTACAGATCACAGGAGGAAATACTGGCTGGGGCAACATACCAACATGCAAATCAAAATAAGTTTTACAAAAATATAAGACTACAAGTTAGTTGAGGAACTCCACTGCTAAAACAAGGAGTGCAGGACAAGGATGGAGGCACAAACCAGAGCAGCCACACCAGAACCATGTTCTCATGTAAAACCTTTAAGCTATTTGAAGGCCCAGTATTCAACTGATGCAGGCAGGACTATGTAAGTCAAACCACTTTTACCTTATTCTACTAATTCCCATAGTTTCTTTGGATTATCACATAGTACAACATTGCATTTAAGAAGTCCCTGTACCACTGAACACACAAGAGTCACAGCAAGCAGCAGGAGAACAGCTCACAATAGCTTTACTGGCTGCAAGAGACTATATTTGTTCCATTCTGGTTTTTTTAAAGAAGACTAAGCAGGTACTTGGCAGAGTTACTCATTTGGAGTTACACCTGGGGCACTGGGTTTGTATTTGGTAGCTTCAGTCATGGCAAAGCCCCAGGAGCACTACTGCAGTCTGAAGCTGGAAGGGGTGGTCACAGCACACCCAGCTTTGGTGAGCAAAGCATTCACAACCACAGGGACGCTTTCACAAACACCACTACAGCTCACCCTTTTCCTCTTACCTTATTTTCCAAAGGCAGCATTGCAGTCTGTACACATCTATCTCATCTTCAGGTAGTAGCTGAACTGCACATTAAGGATTGTTGTTCTTCATCTTCCTCTCTGACAAAGACTCCTTGTTCCTTAAACTGTCCCTTGGTGGCCACACACATCTCTACTACACTCTGGCAGCAGAGACCCACCCCACTTCTTATAAGCTGCACCCACCCACAGGTAAGAAGCCAGAAGAAAAGTCAGATCACCTGTGGCAGACAAGGAGCAAGGGGAGGTTTCCTCTAACTAGAGGTAACTGTCCTGAGGAGAAGTTGGTGAACCACATGATGTCTTTAGGGAGTTGGGAAAAGTGACAGTGTCCTGCACAGAGACACGTAGGCAGGGACTGCTGCAGGTAGATGGTTAGAGAGGAGCAAAGCTATGGAAAACACACATGGCAGTCATTGCCTTGCTAGGGAATTTGGGAAAATTCCTTCTTTTCTGCTGTTGCAGGAGGATGGGCCCATTCCTGTGGCCCAGCCCTGAGGACTGGGATCTCTCTATGGGGAGCTGTGTCCACTCTTACAAGAAATGGGTCATTTGAGTCCTTTGTGTTCTGGGTGCTTCAGCAGGCTCTGTTCCCAGCCAGGTCAAGCACACACATCCTGGCAGGACTGGCTTCTGCAGTGTGCACACTGCTGGTCAGCAGCCTCCAAGCTGTACTTTGTGACTGTGTCATTTCTCAGCAGCTGGCTGAGCTTGCTTAGTGTGAATGAGAGGGAGCTGAACAAGACAGTGCAAAAAAGTCAGCATTGATAGATGGTCCACTCCATGCTTTTAATGGCAGTTATGGTTTTCTTGATTAACTCTGTAAGATGTTGGGGTTTTCTTTTCTTAAGGTTTTGTGGTTTGTTGTCATTTGGGGCTTTTTAATTCATGAATTTTGACTGCGTGGTTCTACAACAGCCTATTGCGTTTGTTTCTGTGAATCACCCAAGTGTAGTGGTGAGTCCCCTGTAACATTCAGCACCGTCACGTGCTTTTGTGCATCACTGCACTGCTCCTGTGAGACTTCATTCTGCACTCTGCTTTAAGTTCATAAAGAAACTCAGCTGCATACAAAACTGTCTGTACATGGTAAAGCCAGTCAGCCTGACCTGGCACTTTCCAGCACAAAATAGACCTACAGGATCAGTGATCAAGACAGGGAACCTTTCTATGGCCAGAAGAAAGATAAAAGGGGGTCTTTGGGGGGGTTGGAAGAATACCTGTACCCCTGAGGAAGCAAATACTTCTTTTGATTTTGAAATAATAACTGAATAAAGTGTGGAAGGACAGCACAGCTGCCTGCCCTACAAACTATTGCCCTATGTCCTCAGATCTTTGGGGCAGCTTCTGTCTCCCTCCAGTCCCTGGATTGTGGCTGTAGTTCTGCAGGGTCTGAATGAAATCAAACCCCAAGGGGGCTGCACAGTGGGAGCTCAGGCACACAGGCCAAGGCAGATCAATACAAGCTGCACTTGAAAGGCTAAAATGGGATGTGCTCCAACTGTGAAAAGATCCCAGGGACTGCAGCAGAGGGTTGCAGTGGATTATACCTTACTGACGCTGAAGGAGGCACAAGAAAGTGCTGAGTGGCCCCTCTGCACCTTCCCAAGTGTTTGTCCTTTGGCATCATGGAAGTGACTTCTCCCTTCAGCAGTAAGTTTCAGGTGCTGTGTACTTTTGGCTTTGCACACAATTAATTGTAACACTAGGTCTTGATTGCATTTAGCAGACATCCTAGAAATAGAAAAGTGCTTTACTTAGCTCCCTTAATAGAGGATGAGAGAAGCTGGTGCTGTCAGCAGGTATCTCCAGCTGGCTCTGTTCTCTGGATGTCATCTTCTTACCTCGTTAGAAGGCAGCAGGGATAAGGTACAACCTCTCTACTGGGGCATCAGAAGGAGAGCCCTGTTCAAAGCTCAGCTACACGTCACTTCAGACTCCAATTTTCCTTTCAGTAACCTACCAGTTTTGGGAAATCACTTCACATGTGCAAGTGAAAATGTTGCACCAGAGTTGTGAGTGATTGTTTTGCCTGTTCTTCCCCCACTCATTGGCTTTGCTTGTATTGGCCCTCAGGGGCATGACTGTGAATTTCTACACACACACACAGAACACCAACCGTGAGCAGAGCCCAATCTCTACAGCTGGGGTTTCCACATGACAGGTGTTTTGAGCAGGCATGAGAGTCAAGACCACCCAACTTGTTCACAGGTGGGAGGCACAGCAGTAAAACAGACCAAACTGGGGATCAGAGATCAGCAGGGTTTCCTGCTCACTCAGACAAAGCAATTTTGTTCTGATGAAAAGAAACCTCATAGAGATCTGGGGTAGTTAAGGGAAAAGGTGTCTGATGTGCCATCACTGATGATTTTTGGGAATAGCAGGGTGGAAGTTATCCCAGCAAACTGAATTCCCACCTTCTTGTAGGAGAACTCAGCATGTGCCATTCACTCTTCACCAGGAGAGATACCACAGAACAAAGGGGAATGATGCTGTTCCCATAACTATGGATGCAGTCACAGAGCACATTACTTGGCTGTCTGTATTATTCACATGCCTTCGAATGGTGCTCGTGCAGAGAAACAAGGTGAAATGTGATGACTGTTTCACAATGAAAAGCATCTTATTTCAGCTGTGCAGGAAACAGAGAAAACACCTGCACGATCAGAGCACACACCTGAGCCAGCAGGGTTAATAGTACTGCATATGAGGAGCTCCATCCTTGATCCAGTAAGATCTTTAAATGCATGCTTATCCTCAATAATAGCAGTAAAGCTTTTATAATCAAGGCTTACAGTTATCTTTACATTCTTAAGTATCTTGCTGCTTGGGGAAATTAATACTGAAGTCCCTGATTTTTATGCTATTTAAGAAGTAAGCTTACTTGGTGCGGGCATTGGGATAGATCCAGAGGGACTCGCTGTGCACTGCATAGCCTGGCTGGGGAAGGAAGGGCTTGGAAGGGGACAGAGGCATGTTAGAAGAGACCCAGGTGACCTGGGAATAAGGGCTCAAGAGAGGCTGTCTGTTGTGCAACATATGCTGCAGAACTGAAACAGAGAAATTCAAAGCTGTTGCATAAAGTAGGAGGAATTTCCTCCACTCAAAGTACACTCAACCTTACAATAGAGAAAAAGGGGAAAGAATGGAAAGTGGGATGATGACAGAAGTCAAGACCCTCAGGCCTACAAACACATCACCATTCACACAGCTCTGGTAAGAGGGAAGCAGTTGCCTGTCCTATCACACCACTGTCAGTACTCCTTCCTTGGGAATCTGCCTGTGAGCAGAGCAAGCTTCTAAAACTCACCCTAAGACAATAGTTTGAGGTTTAAGGTTTTGACTGGTCCTTTCAGTCCAGTCTTTTGCTATTGCCTGACCTTACTGCAGGTGAGAGCTAAGACAGGAATCATCCAGGTGTCTTCTTGCTTTCCTCTGCTTTAATTCCTGTGTGCTGGTCTCTCTGCCTCTCTGCTGTGTCTTTTTTCTTCCTCCCTGTTTTATTCCCCTCCATAAGCTTTTCCTCCATTTCTGTCCTCATGCTGGGGTCTTTGGCTGGGTAAGAGAAAGGGCAATATCTGCTCCTGTGTCCAAGGATTGGAAGGGCCTCCAGCACCCCACCTGTGTCTGACACAGCTCAGAGGAGAAGCAGTTTAATGGCTCAGTTGTCTGCGAGGACTTCTGACTTTGCCCATCACACAGAACCCTCACCACTGCAACCATGACTCGTGACATTTGCAATCCTCCTTTTGCCAGGAGATGTCACAGCACCCTCCCTGGCCTAGGGAGGTCTCTGCCAACAAGAAGACTCAGCCCATCATCTGGAAGAGCACCACTGGCCACACAGGCAAACCAGCTGCCAGGAGCCTGCAAGGAGCTGTGTCACAAACAGGGAGACAGTTCACCCCACACCTTCTGCCCAAACCCCTTACACATCAGTCTGGCTTCCCCCACAGACATCTAGAGTAGTGTGTACTTTGAAAAGAAAACAACAGAAACCCACCCCAAGCTGTACACACAACTTTCCTTCTGAAGGAAAAATTGGAGAAGTGTTCATTAAGCTGTTTAATTCTCACTGGTGTGCTGTGTATGAGAAGGAAGAAGACAGTGAAAGAATGAACAGACTAGCTCAGGCAGCGCAGCTTTGAGTTATGGTCAGCTTCAGAATGAGCCTTTTTCTCCATTTCTTAAATAAGAAATAGGATTGTGATGCAGTGGCTCAGAACTGCCATGGATAATCACGGAAAGCAAACTGACATAACAATGAAGTATTAAAATGACAATTGTGATGGCATTGGTGGTGTATGATGGGGCAAAGGAATAGTATCCATGCTGAAGATAAATCTGTATGGAAACAGTATGGTCAGTATTTCCATCATCTGCCTCCCAATGTCCACCAGCAGTGCCCTCCACCTTGGTGAAATTAAAAAGCTTTTTAGGTTAGCTTTCCACTAGGTTAGTGAAATAAAAAGGTTTTTGCAGACAGCTTTCTGTGCAAGGCCAGAAATCATTTGTGGACCACATGGAACAGGACGAGCTGGAAGCAGCATGTAGGCCAGTCACTACATGGCTCACAGCACCCAACAGCTTGAGATGCAGCAGCACCAGCACACCACATTTGGAAAGAACAGAAGGACCAATCCCAAGTCCATCATGCCCAAAACACACCTTGAAGTTGGCAAGGCCATGAGGTGAATCATGGTGGGGACATCTCTCTCCCCGACAAGCGCTATTGTCTAGGGACAAAGAGAGGAGGAGTATAGCAGGAAGGATGAAGATGACCATCTCCAGCAGCAACAGTCAATCTTGCATATTCATCTCCAGCAGCAGCTGGATGTCACATCACACAAGGGTACAAGGGGGAAGGAAAACAGTCATTAATCTTGGCACTTGTATACTAAGTACCATTAAAAACAGGCCATTCCTCTTTCCCAGGCTTGGAGCAGCTCATGCATTTTGACTCCACTCATGACTGTAAGACTGATTTCTAGTTAAGTCGCCAAACTGGTATGTGGGCTCATGTTCCTTCTGACTTTTGGCTGTACAGCTGGAGATGGGAGCATGTGTCCTGCAAGCTTAAAGGTAAAGCAAATTTAGTTAGCTGCACTTTCTGTATCAAAGATTGTAATATTAATTTCTTGTTTTGCTTGTACCCCGGCCCCCAGAGGAGATATGTTGTCTCCATTTGGCCCAGACTTTTCCTGTGGTTTGGAGTCCTGGGTTTCCCCAGTGGGAAATCTCAAGTCCAGATTGGAAATGCTGCTGAGAGGCCTGGGCCATGACTGTATCTGCCCTCACATCTCTGATGCTGAGGCTGAAGTACATACCTCAGTGCATGTAGGTGCCTCAAAAACAGTTCTGACTATCCAGGCTGAGAGGAGAATGATTTGGCTTCCAGCCAAAGTGAGGGTCCTGTGATCCAAAAGGGCTGTGTTTGGGGGCCTGCCAAATCAGCAAATGATCTGCTATCAAGCAGTGAGACAGACCTGGATGCACAGACAGGCAGCACAGTCATTCATTGCAAGCTGGGGACACACTCCATTTCAGCGGGGAGACAAGTCAGCACAAGGTTGAATGGTTAGCAATCAATGCCACCAGCATTCTTGAGGAAATCAGGCCCATTATGTGGAGCGGCAGGTTCCAGTTCCTAGAAGCTGCTGGGATGTAATTGATGGGTTTGTACCATTTTTCTGGTATTTTGCCCAGTAGCTCTATGTCCTCCCTCTGGCTGTGCAGCAGAGCAGAGCTCAGATCTAACTCGGCATTCACACTCATTTGGGATTCCCTGCTGAAAGGTTGCCTTCTTGAAGTATCTCTGGGCCAAAATCACCTTTCTGCAAAGGTGCTCCCTTACCCTGAGCTGTCAGAGCAGCAGGAACCCCACTACCAGCATGGGGAGAGCCACAGGGGCACTCACGTGCTGGTGAGCAGGCACACACAGCAAGGTGCAGAGAAAGCAGAAGGTGGCGGCTCAGGACAGTGGGAGCAGACTGATTATAAACAGGATTTGCAATGCACATAGTCCTGACAGAGGCCTGGTTTTGCCTTCTGACAGCAGGAAGCTCTTCCATAGAGCAGTACCCATCACTGACTGAGTGGATTTGAGAACGAACTCCACCTTCACTCAAGCTGACAACCTGCTGTCAGCCCAGTCAGCTGGCTCCTGCCCCTTTCCTTGTGCCTGCACCTGTACTCATCTGTACTGACAGGAGGCTGCTCCCAGCAGCTAACTTGGTCAAGAAACAGTTACTGAATTTTTTGGAATTAATTTTGTTAGCATGCTGGTTTCTCGCTGGCTTAGATACAGTCCAGGGTTGCACCCTGTACCTACAAATCAGCCAAGAAATGAGGCAGCATTTTAAGGCTGAGTCTATTATTAGAAATAAAATATAAACCAGGCAGTGGTTATATCACTTTGGTGATATACTAAAAGGATCATGTCCAAACTACACGTTCTAAAATAACGCTTCACACTCACGCACTTCAAAATAGGATTTTTAAAAGGGGAATTTGCATCTACTGTCAAAATAGCAAATACCATGCTTGGGAAAAAGGAAAATCAGAAAGGCTGTGATGAAAGCTAAGCTGGACATATTAAAACACAGCCAATTCCTCTAGCCTGGGCATGGCTCAGGACTCAATCTCACCCCTTGATCTTGTGTATGAGCAGATAGTAAAACATGGATATTATTGAAGTATGCCAGGGTATGAACATAAAACTGTCACATCTTGGTTAGTCACATCTCCCTTTGCTACAGAAACTGCCTGTTGGTTACCACAGATACGTACACAAACAGAACAGACTTCTGTCTTCCCCTAAGAGCAAGTGAGTCAGCTCAGCTGCAGCATCCAGGAAGTCCTAGTGGGGAGGGCATCAGTGAGGCCTGCTTGTGACAAGGGGTACAGAGAAGCAGGGGAAGGGCTGCAGTCAGGAGATGGTAGCCAAGCTTAGCCAGGCCCTGCTGTGCTGCTCTTTGGTGCACTCAAAACATGTGCTGCCCCTTTCTCAGTGCAGTCTCTGCACCTATTTCTCAGATGCCCTTGGCTGACTTATCCTTGGAGTGGTGATGCCTTCTCAGACATCACCGTGCAGATTTGAAGCACTTGCCCCCATCTGAAGGAAAACTGTTGGCAGAAGCATCTGCCAGCTGAGATGGTGTCTCCCTTTGGATGCATTTCAGACTGGGCTGCCACAGCTGTGCAGCACAGCACACACTGGCAAATCTGCCTGCTGTTGAGAGCCACAGCCAAGGAAGGGAACATCAGCACACTCTCTCCACATGAGGGCCAGGCACCAGACCCAAGTTGTTTTATGATGTGAGTGGTCAACGAGCCAGATGATGTTTTACATTGTAAGTGGCCAATGGGCTATCATGCAAAAAGTCACCCTGACTTTGTCTTATCCAGGAGGGAAGTGCCAAGCTCTGCCAAGAGAAAGCACATTTTGCAGGAATAAAAGGAGAATTAAGTCAGGGCAGCCAGTTAGCCCTGTCTGTGCCTTGTTGCATCTTTCAGCATAGGCTTTCCAAGAGAAGGAGGCCCCTGTATTCAGTTCTTTTATTCTCAGTATGCCTTAGACAAGTTCAATCTTACAAGCTGATTGCAACCAGCCTTGTCTTCTGGCTTTGCAACTACTCTGAGCAGAAGGACCCTGTGACTATGTTGTTTTTAATGAGTTCTTCCATCTTGACAATCTCATTTCAGACAAGAGTATCGCCCATGGACTGGAGCAAAACCATCCAAGCCTATAAAGACAAAACAAGGCTTCGTTATCCCAGAAGACCATTTTGTTCAAGAGTCAAGCTACAAGGCAGACTTTAAGGTAATTAAGAGTTTTTCAAAATCTTAAAGTCAATGTGAGTAAAACACAAAGTGTACACAACAGGAACTACTAATTTTTGATCAAGTGTGGTACGTGTAGCCATGTCCTAACTGACTCCTCCATCACTGCCCATTAGGTATTGTGGCCATCCCTTGCCTTCAGAGAGGCATGCTAGACAACATTATACTGTAACTGATCACGATTCAACCCAAGTCCAAGGTTTTAAACTGCATGACAGAAAGTTCAAGATTTCTGATTCCCTGAAGTGGATACCTTATGTACAAGGTGTGTGTCACCCCCTCTCTGTAAGGTGCAGTTAACACGCTCCGAGTGGTCAGTGTGCACCAGCATTAGGGCTGCTGTGCAAGATTCAGGCTCTGGCAGTAGCATTAGCCACAGGCACAGGTGTTTGCATGGGAACCTTTGCATGTCACTACCTGAGGAACGGCACTCACCCAGACAGGGCAAGACTCCCCCTTGTTGGTGAGGGCAGAGGCTGCCCCCACTGCCAACACTAAGGAGGACATAGCTGTGGTGAACAGCCAAGCTGCACAGCTCTTGGGCCTCTGAGTCTTCCTTGGGGTTTTCCTGTGAATTTCTACAACACTCTATACCAGTGAAGATCATTTTCTTGTTAGATGATGTTTCATCATCTTGTTTCTTGGGAAATATGCATGCTACTGAAAATCCCAGGAGGAAACATTCTCTCTGTACACAGCAATTTTCCTGGCAGGGCCCCACACACTCCCCATCCCCGCAAGGAAATAAAGAGAGCACTAACAAGGCTCTGGATTAGCTGCTTTTGCATTACCCACCGAAGAAAGCAACACCTCCCAGCCAACTGCAGAAGTTGTTCGCAGGCTGCACTGACTCAGAAAGCAGAGATGAGGCCAGGACTGAACTCCCCAACCACTGTGTGCCCTGCTGTTAGAGAGAATGGCAGCTACTCCAGGGCCACATGTAAAAAGTAAATCTTTGCCAAGGAAGAAGTGTTTAATCAGCAGACAGTCAAGGGCCTCCTCCGCAGAGGATTGCCAGCACACTGCTGCGACAAGGCACACGATGGGCATATCCAGCTCTGCTGAAAGTGGGACAGCGACCTCAGGCAAAACAGAATTTGCAAACCTCACCAAAACTTCCTCTTTGCTCTGAATAGTCTGGGATGCTTACCGAGGTGCAGCAATGAGTATAGAAGGTATTTAACCCTTAAACCTTGCATTTTGACCCTAGAGGAGTCAAAATACAGTATCTTCCTATTTGGCAGATAGGATGCAAAAGAGGGTGTTGTAGATGAACCCCTCAGAGTCCCTATCCCAGTTCTTGAGGAAGGGACAGAGAAGTCTGGAATTCCAGACACAAACATGCCACCAAAGACACTGCACTCTGGATCATACAGGCAAAGGTCTTAAGTCTTGGAGCCCCAGGGCACCACCAGGCCTCTCTCACAGGAAGCATGGGGTAAGTGTAGTGAGGAATGAGGATACTGCCCAGGAACCACCAGTTCAAAGAGAAGCCTGACTGTTCCTGGTTCATACTAGACCATTTGGACTTTCCTTGTAACCTGAAACCCTTGGTTTTGCCAGACACATGACAGTCAGGTTTACATTCTGTCCTGACAGCCTACATGAAGGGCCCAAGGGAATGGTTCTGCCCAGCTGCTGAGCTGTGTACAGACTGTTTGTGACATCTCATTTGTTCCTCAGTGTGTCAGATGCATCCCCAGAGGAGCGGAAAAATCAGAACAATGAAACAGTAACAACCAGATCAATGGTTTTCCCTATTTCCCTATTCTCTCTTTGCCTGTGGTCTTGCTCTTCTTTCTCTGCTTGGATAGTGCTATCAGCATACCCAGCAGAGCTTTCCACCCTTTCATGTTTTAATGGTCAGACTCACCCAGAGTCCTGGGCTGGATGCACACCTGTGGCCAGTCCTGTTTCAAAACCTTTGGGCTTTCAGCATTAGGGATGACAGAAGCATCCCAGGTGTCCTTCATACTTCAGTACAACCACAACAGCTACATATTGCATGTAATTATGATTCCACAGACTGTAGAGTGAGAAACTATTGTTATCTCTGCCTTTCCTTTGGACCTGAGGAGGTTACATCCTTATCTGAGTCCTTGCAGTTTCACAGCCTGGCATGGCCAGCAGCCAATTTTTCTTCTTTGGGTGCTCCAGGTCTGCACCTCTGTTCACAGCAGATACAGGTTTTAGCCCCATAAATCATTATAATGGAACATTTTAGTGGAGCCTGGACAGCATTCTCCAAGAGGTTAAGGGCCAGACACACCACTCTAATTCCTCTCACTTAAAATCCAGTGCTAGGCCATCTATGATTTTGTTGTGATGCCTGTAGATTATTTGCCACCAGCGCTTTGTGAAGAGCCAGCATTTCATCTTGCAGAAGCTGGCTCCAGCCAAGGCTTGTCCAGCCATGGTTATCTCCTTCACACCACACACCTCAGGGTGCAAGGCCTGGGTTACAGCCAATCCCCTCCTTACTGGCACAGTCTCACACCTGCCCTGGAATCACCCTGCACGCCAGAGCCAGTCTCATCGATACTCAGCCAAGAGCTAACTCTTGTTGGGTAGTGGCACGTTACAGGCAGAGCAGGTAGATCACCACAGCACTCCAGACCCCTCAGACTCTAGGCAGCTCTACCCTGTGTCACACTAATGTTTCTCTCTTCCCTCACCCCGCTAGATCCCAGAGGTGAAGACCAGGTTCTCCCCCAACCCTTCTGCTGTTTTCCAGGCGCCATCACGGATCCTCAACATTTGAACCTGGACCCTCCTCACACGTGGGCAGCTTAAACGCAGCGTTTCTGTTCAGATGTATCACTATGCAATTTTCATGAGGAGTGTTAAGATCAAAGAACTGGTGTTATCAAAAGCAGCTACAGTGATTAATGACATGCACACACACTTTCTGTTAACACAACAAACCACAAAGCGCTTGGTTCAGAACTGGCAAAGCACACTGCGAGGAGTGACCTAGTTTTTCACAGGAGCAGGTTCATTACTATGCCAGCTGGTGTCACATTAGGAGATTGACTTTGGGCAGCAAAGGTAGGATTGCAGGCAACATCCCTATGCATAACTACACAGGGTAGGAGGGAAAACAACCACAGGCGAAATGGATAATTAAAACCCAAACCAGTTTTATTTAGCAACACACTCTAAGTAGGCCAGTGACAGAGAGTAGCCTGGCCCTTTCTTGAGGGGTTTTGGAAGCAGGACCTCAAATGGCGCCACCAGAAAGCACAGCTTTACAGAGGCTGGTGTGAACCTCCAGGATTGTTTTAGAAGCTGGAGGAAGCCAGCATCATTAAACTCTAAAATAAATCTGGCACATGCAGTGTGTCTTGGGGCTTTCCGGCTGGAAAGCTGGCTATTTCCAAAACTGAAGGGCTGATGCAGGAGTAAGAGGGGGCTGTCAGGAGACAGCCCTGACAGGAGTGCACCAGGCTGGTTTGTGGAGGACTGCATGGACACAGCCAGGCACCCACCAGCTACTCCAGAAGATCTAAGATACTTATGTTATTTGTATAGCTGCTAGGGTGAGTGTAAATATTGTACATGGATTTTACCTAAAGCAATTTGTGATCCTTTAATGAAAAGGATATGCTTATACTTTTACTAAATGTTAACTCTTTGCATATGCAAGGTGGAAAATATTGCCTTGAAATTCCTAAACTATTGCCTGTATATTGGTAATGCTAATGCTAGGAACAACCACAAGCGAATGTTACTTAGAAACTCTTCTTAAAGAAAAATGTAATGTAGAATGTAAGCCATCTGTCATTTTTAAGATAGCCCATTTCAAGTATCATTGTTCTGAAGCTGATTTTTTTAGATTGCTGCACTTTTAACTTTTGCTGAGGTACGTGTGTTTTAAGAAATGATTTTTTTAGCCTTTGTTCATCAAGACTTCACAATTTCTATCTCAAGAAGTTATGCAGTATAATTAGTCTACTGCTTATTTAATGGTTTTACTAATTATTTTGGGGAAAAAATTAAAAAGCTTTTACTTTATGTGTTTGCAACACATATGTGTTGTCCAGAACAAAGGGAAAGTATCCTCAGACTTGAACAGTGATCAGATATTCATTCATCTGTAATGAAACAAACTTTAACACGAGTGGTATTTCCTTAAACTTCCTCCTAGTTGAAGTCTAAGGCAGGTTTAATGAACTTAGAGATTCTGTAAACACATATGCATTGCTGATAATTCCCATAAGAACAACTTTTGAACTGTTAGCATGTGGATTGTACTTGGAATATATGCAGACAGCATCTTCTCACTGCATTATGTGGGAATTTAATAGTACCATCTCTGCTATAATACAACAGCCAGAATAGGGAACATCTGCAGTAAGTGTGTTTGGCTGGGACAAGTGATGGCACTTCCCACACTCATCCCTGGACCCACAGGAACCTACAGTAATGCCAGTGCTTGCCAAAACAATATTTCAGGAAATTAATTTTTCAGGAAATTCATTTGAAACATTCAAACTGTACTAAAAGTTTTGCATGTTAGATGTTTCTAAGAATTCAATCTGCTTGTTTAATCTCTTTATAATGTTTTTAACAGTTTTGTTCAAATAATTTAAGTTCATTTCAATCCTGGACTTTATTAAGAGCAAGAAAAAAGAAAAAGAAAAAAGAAGAACTTGTCTATTCTCTCTTCTTAATTCACTGTATTTCTTAAAAGAGAAAACAACCCAGGTTTAAAGAAACTGGTAATGTAATAAGCTTGTATTTTATCAAATGGACTGGATTTAATTTAATAAATTAAAATGTATTTTGTCTATTGGTTCTTTCCCTTTTTTTTTTTTTTTTTGGTGGTAAAATCCTCAGGTAATTCAACCTTGCAGTACAACCTGTCTTGCACACGTGCATGAGCAGGACAGCACAGCACAGCACTAGCAAGCCATTCGGAGCCATCAGCAGTCAATTCCTTCCTTCCGGAGCTTGCCTGCAGGCACAGCCCCCAGCAAGAACGGCTTCAAGCTGTGGCCCACCTGCCGATCCCAAGGCACAGCTGAATTCCAAAGGAAAGCTGTTGCTCTGCAGAATCCCTAATCACTTAGGAGATTTTTCCTAGACCTTTCAAAGGGAAAGCAAGCTATTCAGGAAGCAGTCCCTCACCATGAAGGGGGAAAGGGGATGAACCAAGGACACTAATTTGTACATTCCCTATCACACACGCAGAGGGTAGATGAGCTCTAATGCAAGTGCCATGCTCTCAGGACCCCTTTTAGACCTGCCCACAGTGTTCCCTGTTAACAGTTTCACCTCAGTTTTACTCTGACGTCTCACTCAGATCACAGGAATTGAATTCCAATAGAGGCCATCACTTTACAGTTACTCCTAATAACATTTCTGCCAGTAAAGGTGCTGAAGGTACAACCACCTTCCCCAGACAGTGCAAGGCCAGTTTTCCTAACTATGTCTCAGAAGACTTCCAGGAGAAAGCCAAAGGCTCGTGAGCTGCTGCCTGGCTCCAACTACATGAGGGACAAAAGGAAGGAAAAGTGAGCGGGTACTTACCACTGTAAGGTCCAGGGTGATGCCACTGGCTGCCAATGTCTGCAACTTACCTGATTTTGTATGAAAAATGCCTGCCTCAGCACAACTGAAAGGTATCACACTAAGTTCCTCTGAAGAAAGCAGACCTACATGCGTTTTGCAGGCTCCAGGGAGTCACTATGCCAGGACTGCTTCCAACGTTGTTCTCACGCTAGTATTTGTCTTCCCAATTGCTCTGGGCCCATGTCCAAGTCCCTCAAGGCTTTCCAACTGTGAATCACACTGCAAACAAGGGTTATTTGACACATAAAGAGATGTCCTTTAAAAGGAAAGTTTTACACCTGAAGCTTTGTAATTTACTACCTCTAGGTGACACTGGTTGTTTTGTTTAATCCTCCTGACACCTTGCCTGTTGGGATGCTGAGGGTGAGTTTTGTGCCAGGCAGCTGTGGATATCTGCAGTGCCACATGCTCAGATGAAGCTTTGGTGTGTGAAACATTACACTGCTCAGAACAGTTCTCGCTGAAAAGTTCACAGCAGTGTGTTACTGATTTGTCTGCTTTCATAAACAGCACATTTATATCTGTGTTGCACTCATTTCTTTGAGGGTAAACAATCAGGTGCAAACCTATCCCCTCTGTCTTACTCCTACCAATTGCCTCTATCTTGGCCAGTGTGGTAATAGACCAACGCGGTTTGGCACAGACGGTGGTGCCATGAATCCCAGAGAGGCTGTGTTGTGGCCAGGGCAAAGATGGCACAGAAGGTGTGGACAATCCCTTGTTCCTGGTGGCACAGGCTTTGGTGTCACCCAGACCACCTTGGGACGCAGACACACGGTTGTGCCTGTGCCAGCTCTATGTGCAGACAGCTTAATTCCTGGAGCAGATGGCCCATCACCATGTGGGCACACTGCAGCTGCCAGGGCAGGCAGGGAGGCACAGCCGGGCTCCCCCAGCCAGCTGTGCCAGTTTGGGAGCTCTGCTGTGGGATTTACCACAGGCAGGGAGGTTTGTGGCACTGTCACAGACACACACCGCCCTGCCCACAGCCGGGACTGAACACAGCAGTTTGCTTTGCTTACCTTTTCCCGTTCCTGTCCGTGCCAGGGGTTGGTGCCCAGAGCGGGGAGTGGGCGGGGAGGGTCTCTGAGGGGAGGTCTCTGTGAGGGGAAGGAGGAGCTGTGGGGAGGTCTCTGTGAGGGGAAGGAGGAGCTGTGGGGGTGTCTCTGTGAGGGGAAGGAGGAGCTGTGGGGGGGTCTCTGTGAGGGGAAGG
>VXAU01003156.1:1015522-1064177 GCA_013399695.1 Formicarius rufipectus
GGGTCTCTGTGAGGGGAGGGGATGGCTTAGGGGTCTCTGTGAGGGGAGGGGGCTGCCCTGTACCCCACCGGTTCCCGCCACCCCCGGGGCAGCAGAGGGAGCCGAACCCCTCAGAGGAGGCAGCTGGGCCTGAGGGATTCCGGAGGCAGCACTGTGGAGTGAAGGACTGAAGAAGCCAATCTGAGGGAAAATAGACGTTGTGTGTGTGTGTGGAAATAAATTATTGGTTTTTCCTGTCTTTGTTTCTCACCATCCAGCTCTATTTGGCAAGCAGTTCAACTACTTTCCCTCAGGTCGAGTCTGTTTTGCCTGTGGCAGTAACTGGTACCTGATGTCCCTGTTTTTATCTGCAGACATGGGCTGTGGAGCCCCACCCATGGAGGGATTTAAAAGATGGACAGATGTGGCACTTGGGCACACAGTTTAGAGGTGAACATTGCAGCACTGGGTTGGACTCGATGGTCTTAAGAGGTCAATTATCCAGACCCACAAGCTTTTTCATCTTATTTTCTCCACGGTTCTGCTGCAGGGGAGTGAGAGCAGCTGGCCAATCTCAACCCACCTTGCTTCTCAATCTTCCACACAAACCAAGGACTTGCTGTTCAAACAGGCTGCTCTGGGGGATGAAAGACTGGAGCTCAGCTCCTGGCTTCCCTTCCCCCAACCTCAAAAACGAGGAGCTTTTAAAAATAACTAGAAAAGGGAAAAATTTCCTTTTTCTTCAGATCAATTCCACAACTACTAATTTTTATCCAGAACTAACTAGGACATTCTGAATACACAGAGCACAAAAATATCTGTGGATCTGAGTGAGAGATGACAGTCAAGACAATCCTAGCACAGCTAATAAAAGAATTTATTGTAAACATACGTATCTTACACAATTATACAGTATAATACAGATAACATGAAGGATTTAAACACTCAGCATTACAAACAGGGGCAATAGTTGTAAAGAGATCTTTCACTTGTATCTAGACTCTTTCAAAAGCCAGAGAAATACATCATAACATTTCAACACACTATATCACCTGTGGCATTCCACAAACACCTGAACAGGTGTGTGGAATTCCACAACCTCTACCTCATCTCCAAGCAATTCTCACAGGAACCTCTTGCCAACAAATTTTTCTCACTATTCAAAATGCAAAGAACTGTTGCAAATGTTTCCTACATCTGAAGAACTAAATAAATGTGTCATTTCCTATCTGCTTTTAACAATTTATTTTTCTTCCGCAAACTATTCATATGCATCTCATGGAGAATCACCTGTGGTTGCTCAGAAATGTAGCAATAGATCTTCTCTGCAAGAATCCCATTAAGAAGGAGGCGTCATTACCTGCCTGCTTCAGGTTGAGGACTCATTCTGAAATTCCATTCCTCATAGAAAAGCAGGACACAGGCAAAGAAGCCACAGTTTCCAAACAGATGTCCAAAGACAAACTCCTGCATCCTCAAAAGTTGCTCTGGGCATTATCACAATCCCAGAAACCAAGCCCACAAGAGACGGGAGCTGGAAATGCATGTGTCACAGAACCACAGAAGCTGCTGAGTTGGAAGGGACCCATCTGGATAATCAAGTCCAACTCCTGGCCCTGCACAGGACACCCCAAGAGTCACACCATGTGCCTGAGAGGCTTGTCCAAATGCTTCTTGAGCTCTGTCAGGCTTGGTGGTGGGGCCACTGCCCTGGGGAGCCTGTTCAGTGCCCAACCACCCCCTGGATGAAGAACCTTTTCCTGATATCTAACTAAATCCTCCTCCGACTCAGCTTCATGCCATTTTCTTGTGTCCTGTCACTGGTCACAGGAGTGAAGAAATCAGTACCTGCACCTCTGCTTCCCCTCATGAGGATGCTGAAGATGGCAGTGAGGTCTGCCCTGAGTCTCCTCCGGGCTGAAAAACGAAGTGACCTCAGCTGCTCCTCATATGGCTTCCCCTCCAGAGCCTTCACCATTCCCATGACCTCCTTTGGACTCTCTCTAATAGCTTAATGTCTTTTTTTATATTGTGCTGCCCAAAACTGCACACAGTACTCAAGGTCATTGCAGACCACAGCACAACTCAGTTTGCCCAAAAGACTGTTCCCACACAACCTGCAGGCTGTCATGACAGTGACAGAGATCTTGAAAATCCCCTTCTCTTTAGTAAAAGCTGTGTACAGGGGTGCCTGAAAGCAGTACAGACTTGGAATTCACTACAGCCTACAAAGCATGGGGCCTGCAGTTCCCCAGTTACCTGGACTCCTCTCAACTCAACACTGAGCTGAAATATAATCACCACTGCTTGACTCTGTCACACGGACCTCTGCCGATAAATGAATGTCAGGGCTAAGCTGTGCCCTTTCCTTTCACAGGCAATCCTGCACTCAGCTCACCCGCACAAGCCAGGATTAGCTTTTGAATCCAGAGTATTTGTAATGTCCTTCCCGGGGGCATTTAAGTCCTTCTTTGAATGCTGTTTGGATTTCATCCATTGGTCCCATTTCCTGGACTCAAGGGTCAGGGTCTGCTACTCTCACATTGAAGAGAACTGCAGCTCCCTGTTAGCTGTGATGAACTGAGAGGGTCATTCCTGCAGACCCTAGTTTTACTTAAGGAGAAAACAGGCAGCACCTCATCTGAGGTACACAGTGTTCTTCAGTTTAACAACTGCATCAAACCTACGCTACTCTCCTTCAAGGCCTGAAACCACCCTCTGAACCATTTTTTACGGTTCATGCACACTACTGAAGTTGTCATCACCTGTCTTCTAGCCCAAAAAAAGCACCAAAAGATAACATTTTGAAGATTTCTGTTCCCACCCTAGGCCAGGAAAGATAACTAGCTTAATGTTTATAAAAGGCTTTGTATTGTCAAAGCACGGCACCAACAAGAGCGAGGCCTCAGTACACCCCTGTGAGGTAGGTATCCTGCTCCCCATGCTCAGAGATGGGGAAACTGAGGCACAGAGTGATTAAATCAAAGGCCATGCAGCAGATCAGAGACCCAGCTGAGATCAGCACACTGGAGATTCTGGCTGTTTGACCCATGCTCCACCCACATGACAGCACTGCCACACAAAACAAGCACGCTGAAAGCATGACAGTCCCACAGAAGTCCCACCAACTTCACAATGGCTTATTCACACTACCAGCAAGGCCCCATGGGGCAGGACAAAGGGGTGGCGGATGTGGGGTGGTCAGGATGTTGCCAGCGAAGTCTTCTTCAGCAAGGTGTTGGTAGCCAGGCTGCAGACACGTCTCCCTCACCAGTGATGTTCCTGAGACAGGTAAGTGCTGGGGTTAGTAGCAGAACTTCTTCCTGCAGTCAAGACATCAGAGGATCTCCCCACAAGCAGCAAATCTCTGATTTTTTGATCCTGTCAGGCCTCTCTGTGTTGAACAAAACCTAAGCCAAGGCAGTGCTGCTCCCACAGCACTTCTCAGACTAAGGTGATCATTGGGAAACACTGCCAAACCATTATGACTTGTACAACACAGCTGGTCACCTGCCTTCCAGCACGCTCCAAACCTTCTGGCAGCCCGGGGAGGCACTTGCTGGGCAAGCAAAGTGTTTCCGCCAGTCCAAGCCCACAAACACTGAATACTGTCCTTGCTCCTCTCCCTTCCCATCCAGGACAAGTGGTCAGTAAGATCTTACTGGGCCTGACCACGGTTTGTTCATCCTCACTGAGGATGTGCCATTTCTGCCGTTTCCGAGGTGACTAAGAAAGGTGACATCTGACACCTCCTCCAGAGAGGCGAGGAAGTCGGTCAGGTGGCACTGATTAAGCTACTGATCAGCCTCCCCAGCTGTGTTCTCAGTCACATATATCATGCTCAGGCAGGACTGGCAGAATTTGTTGCAGCCATCAGCTTTCTGCTCCCCCACATCCAAACCTAACCCACCCACCTGTAAAAGCTGCCTTTGACTTTTCTCACACTCAGGGTGCCAAAGCAAGTGCCCTGCCCACTGCATGGGGAAACTAACTCGTATGTATGTAGACTGCATCAAAAAGCATAATTTCTTTTCTTAAAAACCAGTTCAATGTCATCAACAGAGCTGTCTCAGAGGGACCAGGACTGTGGAGTCTCTCACAGCTAGCAACTCGATGCAAACTGACAATGTTTGTTCAGCCACTGAACATACACTTACCAAGTAAACACTGACATTTAACAACTTGATTTGGAACAGAGCATCATTTTGTTGCATTAAGGTGCATCTTTAATTGGAGGTAACAATCTAGTAGCCCAATGTTATAAATGTATATAAGTGTCCTACAGAAATACTGGATTTGTCAACCCAACTTCAGACATAAATCCACCTTTCCTGTAGCATCTTCTCTGCTCTATTTCATTGATCCTCATTTAGTATCTTCATATGTTTGTTTGTGAGGAAGTCAAGAAAGGGAATATTACAGATGGCTTTGTGAATATTCATCACTGTGATCTCTCTTGGAGTCCTGCAGGGAATGTATCAAAGATGCTATTATAATACATAAAAAAACACGTGTCCATAAAGCATCAAGTCAATAAATTTACCAAAAAGAGGATGGATAAAAAAAAATCAATTAAAAAAAATCATATAAGAACAGGTGTTAGAGCAACACAGTAAAAGCATAAAAATGTCACAGCACCAAAAAAAGCCACTTTCAAGACTGAGGAAAACCTCGTGGGCACTGCAACAGGAATATCAAGTGCTGAAATATTAATTCTTGACCTTCTTTAGCAGAGACATTGTGTATGTATTTCTATATATAACACATATACATTTGTTTTATATATATTATGTAAATATTTATATACTGGATACAAGTCAATATTTAAACTAAGCTTTTCCTCACAGTGTTTTTTTTTTTAATCGATTTCAAGCTAACCCAAATTATGCTGCTGAAGAGAAATCAAAATGTGGCCTAATCATAGGAATATTAGAAAATAAATTCTTTACTGTGAGGGTGGTGAGGCACTGGAACAGGTTGCCCAGAGAAAGCTGTGGATGTCCCATCCCTGGAAGTGTTCAAGGCCAGGCTGGATGGAGCTCTGAGCAACCTGGTTTAGTGAAAGGTGTCCCTGCCCCATGGCAGGGACTGGAATGAGATGGTCTTTAAGGTCCTTTCCAACCCAAACCACTCTATGGTTCTATAAAAATCACTCAGTATATGAGCCAGAAAAGTGTGTACCAGTAAAATACAGAGATTATTTAGGTTAAGTTCTGGCAGGGCACGGCTAAATTGTCTACACTGTAACGTGAGATGGATAAGAGTGAGCAGGTCCTTCCAATGGGGCTCTGTAGAAACAGATCATCTGCCTTTGAGCACAGTGACACCAGAGAATCCTGCCTCAGTCTTTAATGTTTCCATCCTTTGCCACTGTGGAGCTAAGAAGATGACAAATCCCCTTAAAAGGCTTGGATCTTCCCTGAATATGATCCATAAATACCCTCACTCTCATGGTGTGAGCCACACAGAGACTGACTAAAGTGCTGGTGTAAATGGTCCCAGGGGAATTGCGGTGCTGTACCTGTTGTGAGGAGCAGTCTGGTATGCCACGGCCAGCGCCTGCCGCAGGATATCACTCATGAGCTGCTCAGTGGCCTGAGACGAGAGACAACATTAGGAAACAACATCACAAAAACAGCAAAGGAACTTGCTATTTGGTCAAGTATCAGTGTAAGAGCTGCAGAAATTTTGGCTCACTTCAATCCTCGATCGATCAGCAGAGGGCAGTTCAAGATGCTCAGGTGAGTTTTATTACTGAAGATGTGAGTGTATTTGACAGAAAGAAAGAGACCAACAGTCACACAGAGCTCAGACTGCAGCTGCCCACCTCTGTGGACAGCAGGGTGGGTCCAATGTTCACAGTGTTCACAGCCTGTGCTTCAAAGAGCATTTCAAGGCCCTTCCTCTCACCCACCAGAGCTGGTTTTGTACACAGCAGACTGTGGATATTCTCCTGGGAGCTGGTACATACTTGTCAGCCACTCCCCGTGGTCAAGATACTGTGTCAGAAACCTCCGCAGCCTGGGCAGCGAGATGCCAGCAGGTATATGCCCAACACTTGGCTTAACCAAGGTTCAGTCAAGAGCTAATTAAGGCTCTTGGGTTTCTGTGCTGTATCACGACCAGAGCAGAGATTTCTGGGACATTCAGTCAGGAAAACTGGCATAACTCTACAATTATAATGGAGCAACCTGATGGTTACAATCTGTGTCCATAAATGGATGTATCTGTATCAGAGCTCATCCATGGTAAGTAAGAGGGAGCACAGCACGGGCGTGCACACCACTGCATGTACCAGCTGGACTCAATTAGCTTTTGTAAAACTCATCTTCTGATAAGTGGCAGTCTGTATAAACAACTCCAAAAATAATCTTTGGCATGAAATACAGCAAAGTCCTGCTAGAAATAATCGTTAGCTTTCAGTCCAAACCCAAGAACTCCAACTCCACACTGTGCAAAGCTATGGTACAAAACCATTTCTATGTTTTTCCAGAAGTGATTACAACAGAGAAATGGTTTCTCACACCAGGTACAATGTTACTGTCTGCAGGAATTCAGCAGTCTCCCAGCAGAGACAACAGAGGCAAAACACCTGAAAAGGTATTTAGGGAAAAATAGCTAACTTCGTATAAAATAATCAAGTCTTACACAACTCTGGCAGATTCACCTCCAGTCATGAAGGGAAGGACTAAGTAAGCAGTATTTTCAAAATTACAGAATGAGTCAGTATCTTAGTGGCAGTGAGAATATGCAAATCACTATCCTGTGTCCAAACCAACAAATGAGTTGGAAAGCTGGAAACACAGAAGTGTATGAGTCTCTTTGGGCAGAAAGACAGACAGACTCTGATCTCCTAAGTTGATAAATGCATATTAGCAAAGATACTCCATCTTTGTTTCTAATTAATGAGTCAATACAATTGCATATAAGTCCTTATTATAAAGTAATTTCTTACCTTCAAAATCATGTCTTCTATTACTGATGCATAAACATTCTTTTGTACCTCAGCAGGTTGAAAAGAAATCCCTATCTATAGAACATGAGACAGGAAAAAATCAGCACATCAAATAACACAACTCAAGTTGTACTACAGTTGTACTATAGATTAGATGAGATTAAGAGGGGAAAAAACCAACAAAGGGTAGTTAAAAAAGCAGCAAGCAGACACTGCAGAACTTTCAAGCAGTATAAGCTCAGACTTGATTTTAAAAAATCTGGAGAAAATTAGCACAGCCTGCAAAAATGCCTCTAAAAGTCAGAGGGAAATCAGTTTTAATTTTTAAAAATCAGTTTTAATTTTTGTTTCAGAAAGTCCACACAAAAAACAGGTTGCATGGGGTATATTTTGATTAAGAATGGAAGTTCTGTTTTAAAACTGTACATATATTCAATCCATCTACTCCTCATCTTCCCTGCACCCAACTATGGCAACTGAAACCACTTTAAACAGTATTCCTGGCACAAGAGTTCCATATCAAAGAGTGTTTCATCCCTCAGTCTGGCTCTCATTTGTACCCACGCCTTTGTCACCTATGTAGCAAGAGTCTAGACCCACTGCAGGGCTACAGCTTTGTCCCTTGATGTCAGCAGGTGAGGCGGAGACAGAGATCCTTTCCCTCTCCCACAACTGCTCCATGCAAGCCCCTCCCACTGCTGGTGCAACTTCGAGCACTCTTTCCTGCAAGCCAAGTCAGGTTTCTCTCTCTCCTCCCTGACAGAACACCTCCCTCTCCCTTCTTTTGCCCTGATTTGAATAGGAGGAAGAAATCCAAGCAGTAGAGAAACTGGCTGTGGCCTAATCTTTACTGCAACACCTCCTCAGGATGTGCTATTGAACAGCACTGGTTCAAGCAACAAGTCCAAACCTTTTGCATGATGGGACAGGAAAAATTCAGTGTTAGTGTTCTCCTCATCCCTCATTTGTCCTTGCTTTTAGCCTTCCAAGATGATTTCTTCTGTACTAAGCCTTGCAACACAGACACTCTGAAATGAGCTCCTTGCTGACACATGTCCCTTTCTCCTGCCCGCAGTGGCAGCTGAGTGTCATGAGTCAGAAGGTCCAGTTTCCCCAGGGCATTTATAAAAACTTTCATTAAAAAGTCCAGAGATGAGAAAAAGGCAATTAAATAAATGCAAGACCACAACTAGTTTAACAGCAGCTCCAATTAGCTTTATGAGTCACTTATTACCTTCTCAGCAGCGTCCCTCACAAACTCTGATGCAGGCAAGGAAGCCATGTAGAACTTCATCTCTTCTTGCTTCTCCTCCTGTTCTTTCTTAATGTTTATTTTCAATGGCTCGTTAAAGTTAAGAATATCTACTTCCTCTTCATGTTCTGGTTCTTGTTTCAGAAACTGCTGTAGTTCCTCTAGCTTTCGGCACAACTCCTCTCCACTGCTGTAAGATGAAGGGCATTCTGAAAAAGAAGCAATCAATTAAACACATGATAGGTTATGAAAAGCTGTTTACAAACAGATGTACACTCAAAATATGCTAACAATTTAAGGTAATTGCAAGTTATTTTTGTGGTTCCTACGAAACACAAGGATGAACAGAAATGCAAACAGACACTGAATGCCTTCTAATTATATCTTTATGACACTTGTGGTCCTCTCCCTCATCTGCTGCTACACCAATCAAGAAGGCTGCATTTCAAACAAAACCAGGCTAATGTCAGTCTCTCAAGCATACTCACAGAAGCTTTTTAAGCTTTTTGGCAACAAGCAAACCAGTCTGATGCTCTTCAACTTGCTTGTGGAGTTTTTACTATGTAGGCACCAGGTAGCAATAAATCATCTTTTACGTTGTGACAAAAGCTTTTAAAGAAAAAAATCAGAAGACAGATTCTCTTGTTCAAAGACAAACACAAATTTAGTGATTTAGATAAAAATATGAAAAGGTGCATAAAGGCTTCCTTTCCACCTTCACCAACTGCAATGTAGGGCCAGATTTTGCAAAGTATCATCAGTTCCATACACTTCTGTGAAATGCCTTAAATCCTGAATGATCAGAACAGAAAAACATTATGCTTTGGGAAAGGGATTATCTGAAGGTGAAACAAGAGAGCTTAACTGAAGAATGGATGAAAGTAAAGATGTATGTTTAATACATACTGAAATGAACAGTGGGGATCCCAGAGCTATGCCTAGTGGAAGAATGTAGCAACTGTAATACAAAGTGTGAAGCTTCACATGAGCCAATTCACCTCACTTTTGGAGGGACACTAGCACACACTGAGCTCCACACTGCCAGGTTTGTTTTTTTGGTTCTGTACCCAAACTCATTCATACTGTTTGCATGGTAAGGCTTAAGAGAGGCTAAGCTTACCCAAGGCCATTACACCTTATGCTTACTTTGTGTATCCACTTGTAAAAGATTACATTTATGGTGCAAGAATCATCTTTCATGAGATTAATCTACATTGGGCCTCCAAGAGCCCCAAAGCACAATAAAACCCAAGAGAGGCCCCAGAAAAACATCAGGACTGAGAGGGACAAGGGACAGCCTCTGTTGTAGGTTTGCTCTTAAAATCTCCAACTTGTGTTATTCCAGAGTGACCTGAGTTAAGAAAAAAGCAACTCAGAACTCTCTTCTCCTGAAGCAGCAGCACAGACATGCAAGTACACACAGTCTCAGGGCATTTAATAAACAGTGCCTTTGGCAGAAAGGAGCTTCCTGTCTCTCCACACTCACCTGGCTCACTGTCTATCTGTGTCAGCACGTCCTCAATCGAGTCCTCATCGTTCCGCAAGGTCTCAGGGTCAGGGGGAGTGTAGCCATGGCACCTGCACCAGTGCACCACATGCTTTGTCTTCAGGGGGGTAATATTGTGAAACCTGGGATGCTTCTCTATGATTTCCTGTAGGATCTTTCTCACTGTCATTGCTCGTTGCCACTGTGACAAACCAAAGGGAAAGCTCATCACACTGGCTAAAACACTGCGGGCTACCCTACAGCCCAGAACAATAAGCCAGGTTGTAAGGAAAAGAAAAGGAACATGATTTTCTCAGAAGTCAGAATGAATTCTGACAGGTCATTTTCACTTTATCATCCAAAGTAAGTCTCAAGAAAAGGGACATATATTTACAGGGGCCTAGACAAATTTGTCTTGACTTGAAATGTCTCATCTCCCAAGTAACACCTAAGATGGCATAATGCAAGAAATCCACTGGAGCAAAATGCGCTTCCTAAAATCTGGTTGAACACTTCAGTCATTTAAGGTGGCAACAGCAAAGGGTCAAATCAGTGTTAACATCTTCCCCATAAAACTACACAAGATGGCAAAGTTATAAAGAAATAGGGTGAAACAGAACAACCACAAAAAGGTCCAAGTTAACTGAAATATTTATCTTTGGTGAACTGACAATCTACTTCAGCACTAGCATTGCTTAGGGCAATCAATTCCTCAATTTTCTTCCTACTGAAAGGAGACACAATCCCATAAAAAGATAAACAAAGTTGTATAAATTTCCCATGACTGCAATATGCCACAGAGGAGTGCTGAGGATAAAGTGCTAACAGGACAGTTTGCTACCATTTTGAGTTTTAAAATGCTTCAAAACCATCTTATTTTCAATAACCAAATAAATGACCTTCAGAATCCCTAGTGCTTGAGAAAGCCTCTGAACAATACATTGCTTCTCTACCTGGACACAAATCAGTGCATCTTGCAGTAAGGAATGATGCCACTTAAAATAACAGACTGATTCAGAAAACAGATCAGCCAACAACAAGGCAGACTCCGTAACTCAGAAATCCTTATTGTATTCCTAATGATTCAAACACAGGAGACTATTACCTCAGCTGCCCTCCTCTTCCCAATATTCCAGCTGTAATACTGTTCCACTGAACTGGCACAAAAAGAGCTTACATCTTCACCTAAAAAACACAAAGTCAAGAACTGAATTAATTTTTTAGTAAGACAGTTTCTGGTTTTGATGTTATTTAGAAAAGAGGAAGAGGAAAATGTGTTTCAGGCTCAGTGACTGTAACTAATTCTTACAAATGCTGTGCTGTCTCCATGAGAGACTAACATGGGTTTTAGGATGCAAAACTAGTATCCCTCTGGGTCACACAGAAACACCTGTGGCTATGGGGGGTTTTTTTCACTCAAAAACTGTATGATGTAACCTGAACAAAATCTCTTCCTTTGGAAAACTCTCCCCCCAAATTACAATGTAGAAAAAACAGTGAAAAGGTTTCCTGGGAAAATCATGAGAGCTGTATGTAATGAAAGCTTCACTGTGCCTCCCACTCTGACTTTGCTGAGCTTAAGAGGGTCTGCCCTACACAGCCCCCAGGACCATGCGTTCAAAGTGCATTAGTTACCAGAGAAAGGTAATACATTTTCAGTTATGTGCCTGAGCAAGTGGTATGAAATAATTATGTATCAAATAAGATTAAAACATTTCTCTGAAAACTACCACCTTTAGCTTTTAAAGAAAAAAAAGGGAAAAAACCCCAATAACAAATATATTCCAGTGTTGAGCTACTTTATTGTACTAGCAAGCACTCTGAAACTCCAGTATTAGATTTGGAAAAAATGCACATCCATTAAGGACAAAAAAACCACCTACTTGCAGCCATTATGTGCAGAAATACAATCTGTTTCTAACCAAAAAACAGATGCAAGTTATTAACACCTGATAGCAATGTATTTGGCTTTACTGGAAGAACCTAATTATAAGCATCTTTAGAATAACCTCTGGAGTAAACTCCTTAGGAGAATGGCTTCATTTCATTCCACCTTTTAATAACTTCTGTGGCTAGAGTATGCACAGCATTCTGTTGATACACTGAAAATAGGAAGCAAAGCCTTTTCATTTACTGCTTACTTTTTTCAGCAATTAATGGAACCTTCTTCACTATTGCTGTTAAAAGCTGCTGGACGTTCTCCAAATATTCTATGCTGCAAGGGATAAAAAGAATTACAGTGAAGAATGTTGGAAGCAATGAATCAGCTGCAAAAGGCTTCAAAAATCACTGCATGGTTTAAAGCCTTTAGCCCCAAGGCATTACAAATAGCAGTGTGAGGTTAAACTGTTCAGCCCCAGTCCAGGGAAGGTATTTCAAAAGCCCTTCCTCTTGCTGAAATGTCCACATCTGAAGCTACATTTGCAAACTGAAGACAGTCTTGGAAGAAATCCCTGCATTAAGTGCAAGCTGCAATACTACTCTGAAGGATAAGATGCACCTACTAGTGCAGGCTGGCCCAGTAGGAACATGCAGGGGACACTCGGTACTTCTGGGAGTTAATTAAACCAGTCACATTCTATTTAACTGTCAGCAGCTTTATTTTCCAATAGCTATTTTATAACTAAGATAATTTCCAGCAAGTAGTGACTTTAGATTTATTCCTGTCTCCTACACATACTCTCCATCAGGGTAATGTCTGCAGGGATATGTTGGGATAAGAAACCTTTTCAAAACACGGAGACAGGAAAGTCAGCCACTGGAGGAATCAAGAGCAGAAGAAACATCCCACACACTGCAAGAAATATGCAGAGAAAATTCTGCAGACTGAGTTCTGGTGGAAAACCACTAACAAGGACTTGAAAGAGCATCACAAACAAGGCACTGGATTTCACAGCATCCAGTGAACAAATACTTGTTATTATTTAATTCCAATTCTGAAGCAATGCACCCCTCATACTAAGTAATTACAGAAGTACCTGACTTTAACAAAACTAAAGAAGTCAGAAGATAGACAGGTCTACTTATTTCAGATGCCTCTTTTTCAGCCTACATGTCACTGGGCAGTTTGACCTTACTAAGGACACACAATGGCAACGGGAATTATCCAAGCAGAGGATGATACAGAGGTTTTAGCAGCTTGAGATTTTAGCAAAGCCCAAATAATCTTCAAATAATTTTCCCTCTTTCATGAGTCCTGCATAGAAATCCATTTAAAAAGAAAATATTGCCACACTGTCTGAAACAAATGCCACCCAACAGGATTAGTACTGATACAGCAATGTATGGGACAGAAGATTTTATGATGTACGTCTAGGTCAAAAGTAACACCACTGCATGTATCCCTAAAACCATCTCCACTCTGGTATATCAAAGATCAGAAATCCTTATGGAGAAATGAACAATTACTTGATAACGTAATTCCCAAGTTCAGAGCTCTCTTCTGTTTTCACTGCTGCTTGGCCTTCCTGGGTACCCACAGAACTGCAGTTTTGTCCAGTTGAATCAGGCTCCATCTTAACTTCAAAGAAACAGAACACATTTTAAGACAAAAAGTACCAGCCAGCTTGATAAAATAGCGTCTTGCGAGATTCCAGTAAGACTAAGGGTCTTATGTAACATCACTTCCTTTGTTGTTTGCTTTCTGATTGCTAAGCATGAACACATTTGACCTTCAATTCTGCAGAAAGAGAGCCCCCAGAACATGTTTCCCCCCACAAAGCTCAACATGCTCACATCTCATCCTTTTTAGAAAATCTGCATCACCAATTGCTGCTGTTTTGCATATGACTGTGTGATCTAAGCTGAACTGCTGCAAATGTACTTGGCCCTTTTGTAAACAGCAGCTGCATAGAAAGCTACTAAGTTCCAATCAGAAGTGACATCTCAAAGTGATAAGTTTTTTGAAGACATCACTGATTCTGACATCTCAACTTTCTCATGTCTGGGACAGAACTCTGGTGAGACAGAAGCACGGAGAGAGACGTGCCCATCCTAGAACAACCAGACAGTCTGCTCATACTTCTGGGATGGAGAGACACAGGACAGCTCTGCAAGAATTTGATTTTGAGTGCCTCAGCTCTGCCCTATGCTTTATTCTGGGAAGTACTGAATGTGCATCTTCCCCTCTGTGCACACACACAGGTGCTGCCTACACCATAGTGCTGCTAGAGAGCAATATCCAGCACAGTCCACCACAGTTGCTGTTTGAGGACAGCAGTCACTGTGATGGAATACCTGCTGCTCTATGCAGTTCTGCAAATAAGGGCTGAAACAACGAATGGTTATGGTACTCATGGCAGCTTTCTAGGACATTCTCATTTCTCTCTGTACTTGTCTACACTTTGGGATTTGTTGAGGGGAAGTCACTGTGATTTCTTAGTCCCCAGGTGCCATTTTAACTTGATTTAAACCCTACTAACAATGGAAATTAAGGAACACACAGTCACAGAGACTACTTTCATAGTGAAGCCACTTACATAAAGCAGCACCAGCTTATTTCTACTAATCTTACTGAGAAAGTCCTTGTTACCTTTAGTGATGGATACCGTAGAGGGACTAGGGACAGTCGTACCCGCTGCTGTAACAGCTGAAACTGCTGAAACTTTGCTGGTAGAAAGTGACTGTAAAACTGGAGATGAAAAAAAAAGGGGCAACAGAAAAAAAAAAATCAAATTTTATACACTTTAACAAATAACCATGTTCAGAAGCAACACAATGTTTTTGCAGCACAAAGTTTAGGGATGAACTCCTTGCTACATTTTCTTCTATCTCTACTTCAGACCATGTATTCCAACAGTGACCAAGTACTACTCTGTGTCAAAAGGGAGTTTCAAACACCATCTGTCATCCTCCTCTGCCCTTTACCTTTGTTCATAGGCATGAGTATTGTCTGAACACCTCCAGAAGCTGTGTTTACACCGAGCTGTTTAAGCTGGCTGGGAACTGTCAGAACAGCCTGCTGTGGACTAGACTGATTTGTGTGGATTTTTAGCAACCCTGCAAGAAGAACGGAAGACAAAATGTTAAATAAAACACACCAGTCAGTTTATCTCCAGCTACTTCTCTCCCTTTCTCCTTGAACCAGGATGGCATGTAAGCTAGCACTGCCACCCTCTTAACAAACCACAGTTCAGTGAACTGTCAGGACAAGTTTTCACTGACACAAATGATGGCTAAAACACTGGAGTGCTGCACCACAGTGTGCACAGTCTAACATGCTGCACAGCACTCTAATAGCTGTAAAGCAAATCTTGTAATTACCTATGGAATCTTAGGCGAATTTGATGTAACACAAACCTTCCAAATGAAGCAGGCTCAGCAGAGAGTAAAACACTCTTGTCAGAACCAGAGCTTGTGCTCAAGGGTCTGGTAAGCCAGTGAACTACAGCTCTGTTGTACTCACACAGCCCCTCTCAAGGAGGTAACTCAGTGCTGCAGCATCCACTGCAGTCAGCAGAGCACAGTCAACTATGTTCCAACCAAGTGACAAGACCAAGACTGCTGGAGGACATACCTGAACTGAGTGTTTTGTGTCTTTCTGTAACATGTACTGGATACATCCATAAGGATGGCTCATCAGGCTATCAAGTACATTAAAGACAGGATTGATCTAAATACCTGATTAAAGTCAAGGCCAAAAGAACAAGCAGAACATTCAGATATTAACAGCACTATGAATGGCAGCACTTGGCAAATTTGGTGCAAATCAGCATCTCCAAGCTGTGCACAGTCCCACAGATGAGGAGTACTCATCATCTGTCAGCCAGCTCTCTCTCTCCACAACATGCCATCTCCTTCTGATGACATCCAAAGCCATCACAGCCAGCACTCTGACACTGTGACTTGAGTCTATGCCCATCCTTTCTACTGCTAAACCAGCTATTTCCCATGTAATTGCACTCAATCTACAGCTAACTTTTCTTCAGGTTGTGGAAGTTCATAGGTTTCTATTTGAAAACATTGACAGCAATAGATTTCTTAGCTTCATGAAACCAATTTCATACTCGTGATTTGTTTTGAGATAAAGTTTCCGTTCTCTTTATATTGTACTGTTATTATTGTTGTTTGAGAAACACAGCTGCTTTCCAAGTACTGGACACACAAGGTCTGGTGAAGATGTCTCCTGGTTTTGAAAGATGCCCAGCACTGGCCAGTAAGGTTTTCACCTCCAGACAAGAAGGCTCACACAGCATTATCCATTCCTCTCTGCGTGACATACTGATGTGTAGGGTTACCACAACAAGGGACCCAACAGGAAGCCCAGTAAGAGTAGACCTTTTCAATTAACCAGGCTTAGGGGTGAGAGACAATGTTTGTTGCAAAACAAGGGAATATTTGAGATTCTTTTCAAAAGCTTGCCTTTAAAAACATGAATGTTCAGAATTTTAACACAGTTTTGTTTGGGGCTATTGTTCACTAATACATTGAAGTTATATGTTTTATAACCATTGCTTCTTTATGGGACTCTTGAAGGAGTTTTTTAAGATGATGTCAGTGCTTCAGGTTGCCAAAAAAAAAATAAAAAATCAGATCAAACCAACTCAAAATCTAGATAGTATTCCCATGCCTAAATGGGAATTTTAATCTGAGAGCTATTTATTAAGGCGCATTTCCTTCAGAAAAAAAAAAAGACACTCTTTGCTTTCTTTGCAAAGAGAAAAATACTCAACTGCTTCTTGCAGGATTATGTTAGTCTTTGCAGCCTATATTGTTTATTTTGAAGCTCTGGGTAAAACATAGGAGAACTTTGGAAGACTGAGTACCGAGGAAACAAGAAGAGCTGCTTCAAAAAGACATTGTCAGATGAGCTCAGTGTCACTAATTTTCTCTTTTCTGTATTTTCACTCTGCTTTCACTTCATAAGAAGCCACTTCAAGTGAACAGAACATGCCAGCGGGTAAATTAATTGAAATGAAAAATCCCAATTTTAACCCATAACAGTCAAACCTGCTGTATTTGCTCTCCCTCACACAAAAGATAGTGGAATACAATAAAACTGAATACAGAGAACTCCCCTCCACATAAGGGAAAGTCCATCTTTATTACCTTGAAACATCCCAGATCCAGCCTACTTCACTGTACTGAATGGATTTTGACTTCAAAGCTTTCAGTTCCCTCGAATCAACATCTCTTCTTTCCAAGCCAAACAGCAGATGTAAAGCCTCAGAGAGAAATTCTGCTCATGCAACTTCTCTCTGAGCACAGTGGAGTTTCACTTTCACAGATGAATCAAGTCCGTAGTACTGCTGGTACCTTGACAATTTCCACACTCAGCGACACATTGTGCTCCTGAATAGGCACAGTGCACCTTCTAGTGAGAGCCTGGCACAAAAACTAAAGTCCCTCTCCAATACCAAAGGGCAACTTGGGCTACTATTTGTAACAGATACAGTCAATGCCAAAAAGGATGCCAAATTAAAAAGACATTTCCTTGGCCAGGTCAAAAGTTATGCTAATAAGATGTTTTAGGAAACATGACTTTACTTTTACACACTCACAAATGCAGGCGACTCTATACTCTTCCACTTACAGTGAAGACATCTAAAGAACTCACACCTGGATTCTACCTTTCTGTAGGAAAGGCATGAAGGAAGTTTAATACCTGACACTGTAGCTTTTCCTGTCACAGGAGTCGCCGCAGTCATCAAGGAAGCAACACTTACAACAGTGGAAGTGGCAGTCTTATTCACCACTGATGAAGTAGACTGGCTCTGGCTTACACAGATCTGGTGCTGCTGTCCAGATGTCTTTGCTGCAGGAGTTCCAGGAGATGATGAACTGGAACCAGTATTATCTGTTTGCTGCATAAGGGGCAGAGAGGGACAACAAATTCTTTTTTGTGTCATAGGTGGTTCAAAAATAAGCACAACAAGGTAATCTCCAGGTAGCAAACCAAATTTATCTACCAATCATTGAGAAGCAAGAGATTCTGAAGCTCATATCTAAAAGGCCCCATGCAGTGATGGCACATACAGAATGGAGGCTGTGGTACCAGGGTGTCAGATCTCCACTTGTTTAATCTTTCCCTCCTCAGAGGTAACAGCATTGGGGAGGCAAAGATTAGGGGCTCACAGAAAGAAATAGTCATGGGGAACCTTCAGAGCAAATCACACATCCTTTGTTTTTCTGCCTCCTCCCCAGCCCACAAACTGCAACTCCACTCCACATGGACAACCTGCACCAACTGGATGTATGGCTTTATCCACACAAAGAGTTCACACTAGAGATGCAAAGGTTTCGCTTTCCCACCTGTCCCTACATTAAACCACCTCCTTCCAAGACTGCACTGACACAGCTCTGTTGGGGTGGAGAGCAGTGACATCCTTTGAACACAGCCAGGGCCAAGGAGCACAAACCCAGGCCTCTGAACCCTGCTGACAGCAGACTGGGCACTAAGCACTGGAGAGGCTGTGATCTCAGGAGGAACCCACAGCCTGGTTACTACAAATAAGAGCAGATCCACCCAAAGCTCACTGGGAAGAACAACAACAAAGTCCTTTCCTGGGATGGCAGTGGATAGGGTGCAAACACTACATTATAGAATAATGGCAATGTTCTTTCTCACCTGGGCCACACCATTTGTGGGGAGGGCCATGGCAGGAGCAGCAGTTGTGGTGATAACACCTCCTGATACCCTCAGCACAGTGGTGCCAGGTTTGGAGAGCTGGGATGAGGCAGGCACCGATTTTATAGACCCATCTGATATTTTCACCAGTGATGTCTGTCCACTGGATGAAGCCTTTGAGAAAGAATGCAGCATAAGCAAAAAGGTCTATTTGTTTGGGTTTTAAATTACTTAAAAAAACTAAACCAAAACAGAACAACAAAAAAGCAAGACAAATGCTTTTTCTATTATTAGCAAATATTTTCAAAATACTTCAGAAAATTCAAATTCTGGAAATAATGGCTGAAATAAAATTATCACCTCAGAAATCACTTATCACTTATCACTTCATTAAACTGTTGACTTTATAAATATATGCCTATCAATAGAATTTTGGATAATCACAAATACTCTTCAGTAGTTTGAATTTCATAAGGACTACTAGCTAGTTTTGAAACGAAAAGGTAGTTTTTTAAAAAAAGGGATACTAAACCAAAGATTTTTAACAGCTTCAGCAGGTGACCCATTTCTAAGGTTCAAATATTTAAGTACATATTTGCACCTGACTCTATTCAGTTTTCCAGTTCCATTTCACTAAGAAATTCCAGAGCTCATTTACAAACCAAGCTTACACAGCTTGGAAGCTGAGTCTCTCTGAGAACAGAAAGCAAGCTGGTAATCTGTAGTCTGATATGCTTTCCTCATCACAGAACAGCCAGCATCACAACTGTTCCAAAACCCACAAGAAACCAAGCCACTACAAAAAGAAACACTCTCAATGTGTGGCTGTGGTTCCTAGACTCCATTTGACAAAAAGCTAACTGATAAGAGTGAAATACATCACTTGCACATTACCTGTGTAAATAGAGCTGTTTTCTGTCCAGTTATCACTTTTAGGGCTTGTCCTTGTGTGGAAGATGTTCCAACTCCTACACTGCCCTGAACAACTGATGCTGTAGTCAGCTGCTTCCCAGAACTCTGAGGAGAAGGCTGGCCAACCAGAAAGGTGCCCTGATCCAGAAATATGTTAGGGAGGTTAGGACTTTGAAACACAGTTAAGAGCAAACAGAAATCTAGGAGTGTCAATACACAAAAGAAGCCCGTGGCTACAATGCAACAACATTTCATCTTCTGAAACAAGGCACTGCTTATTACAGTGGATGCTTCTGCACTAAGAGCTGGACACAGTCTTCTTGCTACAGACCACTTTCTGAAGGAAGCAGATGGGGAGAAAAGTTAAATAGGACCTAGACACCATAGTCCAAGAATGCTTTGTGCACTACTGAACCGCAGGTCTTACACCTACACCACTGCAACTGAAATGTCAATGTGCTTCAACTGAGACCTTATGCCACTGACCTGGGGTGTCTGCTTCAGGATGTAGGATGTATAGGTGAGGTGCTGTGACAAGTTACTGCTTGTGCTTTGGGTTCCTCCTCCTCCTCCACTACTTGTAGAAGAACCAGACTGAAGATCTGCAACCAGAGGAAAAGGCTTGACCCTTTGGTAGTCGGGCAGGGTCAGCTGCTAAAGCATCTCCATATACACAAGTATCTGAAAACACTTGGCAAGACATCTGGTGCCAGCTGTTTTGCAGCCAAGTAACAGTATTACCCAGTACAGAACAATTAGATGTGCTGCTGTGCTCTCTTACAGCTCAGCAAACACTATGCACAAAAGGAGCTATGGGGGAAATAAGGGGGGCTGGTGGGCAAGCAAAGCTCTAGCAAATGAAAATGCTATCCAACAGATGACCAGTCTTTTCATCACTATTTTGCAGTTATGGATCTGCAACAAAAGTCCTAAAAACACTCTGAATCCCACTGGCTTCTTAATTTTACTTTTGTTGCTGTTTCAATGCAAGTGAATCATCCAGAAGGACAGGCTGAACAGTGACTTTTTTGCAGTCTCTCATTAAGAAAAGAGGGTAAAAAAATACTCTGTCATAACAATCTCAAGTATTTTCTCTTCCTCAATGCCTGTGAGATTTTCAAAGTTGGACTGACCCAGCTGCCTCTCTAAATTTCAAGCAAAGGGGCTTCCACCACAAGTTCTACAGCCCAAAAATACCTCCAGAAAGAATATCTACTTATTCAGTGATATGCACTCCATTGCTGTGTTGCTGACAGTTCCAGCCTCATATATTAAGCTGAACAATACCTCAGGTAGGCTAAATCAGAATGGGAAGCAAGAAGTTTACACCCAATCCATCTCCCATCCCAAACTCAGTCTCAAGAATAGCATTCTGGAGAAGGTTCATGACAAATCTTTTTATCTACAGAGCCCACAGCCTGCAGCTTTCTTTCCCTACAGCAACAGCACATCATAAACAAAGCACTGCCCCTTACAACTATCTTAGCATGTTATACTCCAGGTATTTCACAGCCAGTTTGACTCACAAGCCTATTAACAAAAATCATGTTTCTGCATTGAGAGCACTGCCTGAAAAGCAGTTTCATCGAAAACAAAAGCCACTTGTGAGATCTCAGCCTTAAAAAGCACCTCATATGGGTTGCTGTGAACAAAGAAACCCCACCCCATTACTGAATTCCACAGCACCAGGATGCTTTATAGCAAAAATGGCAAACATATTAATTATGCAGTGATTACATGATTTAACTCATTAGATTTCCCTGCAAGACTAACTAGCATTATTTGTGGCTCGCAGTATGGCTCCTTGGGGTATCAGAAGCAGTTTTCCTTTCCCAGAAGGATTCTTGCTGTTGGTGGTGAGGTACAGCTTGGTGCCTGGTGGTAGGTTTGCCAAGTTGGCCAGGTTGGTGGCTGGTAACTGCAGCGTAGCCATCACTAGAAAGAAAGAAAACCAAGAAATAAAACTGCTGCTTGCAGAAAGTAGGAAGCACTGAAATCTGCACAGGATGGAAGTACATGGAGTGACACACAGCTAGCCCTCCATAATCCCTACTTAGCTGGCCTACCCTCGGATTAATTCCACCACTGATGCACAGACACTTTTTTTAATCGGGTCTGGAAAAAAAAAACATCTCTCTGTATACAGTGCCACTTATGGCTGCAGGCCAAAGCAGCACAGCCACAGGGTCTGCAGGCTGACTGCAGCCCCAGGCACCACACAGCAGCTCCCCAACAGTCCAGAGCCTGAGTTGGCCTGCTCAGCTACAGCCAGCTGTGTGCAGACACAGGCAGGGTGCTTCTGCCCACACCCCTCTACCTGGAAGCACTGGGGAGGATGTGAAAGTGCAACAAGGATAGTCTGGCTCTTGTTGGTTGGATTTATGGGGAGCCCTCTGAGCAGCTAAGGATCATAATGCCAGGCAAAGATGTGAGACCTGGCTCCAATGTGAGACTGCTCTATGAAGATCTACTGGGTCTCCAGCACGTTCCCAAGCATATCTATCTGATTTCCACTCATAAACCACTGCATATATTAAAGCACTTCTGCTCCCTCTTTTCTCTTACAGAAAACGAGTTTGTTTCATCTCAGTCAGACTGAACTTTCCTACAGAGCTCTTTACTCATTTTGACGTTTTTCAATCACAGTTACTTTGCAGTCGAATAAATCATTATAGACCCATCACAGGCTATTAACAAGGAGTAAAATTACTCTACCTGAGCCTTGAGATGTACTTTTCTGAGCACCCGTGGAAGAAACCTGTGCCTTTGTTATAGTCTGCACAGGCTGAGCAACAATTGTCCCTCCACCTCCACTCACGATGGCTTTGGCTACACCTTGAGTCACAACCTGCTTCGAACCAACAGCCTTTGCTACCGAAGAGCCAGACTTTGCCACGAGTATCTGGCCACCACTGATGGCCACCGCTTGTTTCACCGTCGACTGTAACGCAGAGCCAACTGGGACGCCAACAACCTGCAACAAAGAAGGGTGGGATGACGTGGTGCTGGCCAGAGCAACCTTGTGGATTCTTGTGGGTACATGACCTCCATCTCCAGATATTTCAGGATGTTTCATACATGCCTGGTCACGGACAGAAGCTATTCATTCAGAAAGAAAATTAAATCGGCAAGAGGCCAATCCCAAGTAAAATGATAAACTCTTAAACACAATCAGGATTTCAGAGCACCCACGAAAGATTAAGTTCATTCGAATTACAGGACACTTTCTTTTTTTCCCCTGATATATAAGCAATGGCTTAGTTCCAGCTGAAGATAAAGCTTGCCTTGGCAAATTACAGAGATGTAGAAATTCAGTTTCAACACATTCATGGGAACAGAATCCCCGGTAAAAGGATGGCCTCAAAGCAGAATTCACAAAGTGCTACAATTTTATGTGTGGACAGTAATTGCAGGGAAACATGAGTTTGCTTACCTGCTCAAACAAGCAAATAAGGCAGTAAAAGAGACAATGAACTGTTGCAAATGCAAATAAGGATTTACTTACGCAAACATGAAAGTTCTGCATTTAATCTCTCATTCTTGGCACATCATTTGACTCTATCCACAATGGAAATGGGCAAGAATGGAGACAATTTCTAACACATCTGTCATCTTGTCACTACAGTGTGCCTTTTCAGAAGCTGTGCCACTCCTGTCATAGCAGGACTGCATTGGCCCAACTCCCACAATATAACACTTGAATTGCCACTCAAGTAGGACTGATTTTACCTAATGCTAGTTCTGTCTCAGTCTCCACCCTGCTCCCTATTTGTCCCATTCTCTTGTGTTGCAGGTCTGCATTCCTAGGAAAGAATTTCCCTTCTCTTACAAAAAGACCTGGATGAGTTTCAGGAAGAGCTAATGATGGCAGCCAACTTTCTGGGCTGACAGTTCAACAGCACCTCCACCCCACTGCTGCAACAGGTTGGACAGGAGTGGGAGATGTCCCTGTACACAGAGAAATGCAACAGTGCCTGCTCAGCCTGCTCCCTTCCCAAGGACTACATGGAAGTGTGAACACCAACCACTCTGTGCACACGGGAAAACCAGACAGCCATGGTGCTGCCAACATGGAAGAAGCACCACGTGCTGCAGTAAAACCACAAGACAGACAGCTCCCACCACACCAGAGGTGCCCAAGTGCCTCATACCTTAGACTGCACTGTCCCCTCGCCCGTGCTGACGACTGGCTTCTGTGGAGACAGGGCCAGCATGTGGCTGCCCTTGACAGTGACGTACTGCGGCACCGCAGGCTGCGCCGTGCCCGTCCCCGGGAGCTGCGGCTGCGGGGGCAGCTCGCCTGGCTCCTGCTTTATTATCACCTGAGAAACAGGAGGAGACAGCAATGAGAAAAGCAGGCTCCTTAAAACACTGAAGATCACTTCTGGAACAACCTGTCAGCAGAGAAGGGCAAGCAGCAGTCGTGGTTCGCGCCACCACATGGACTGTAACTCAGGGTTGCTCCCAACACACAAGTGTGTGGGGTGGTGTCTGTGTTTACAAAGCAGTCCACACTTGAGACATGATCACAGACAGCACAGAGTCACAGAAACTGCTGGCAATATTACAACTAACAGTCATACTGACGAGGGACTTGGCCAGGCCTGACTTTTTCAAATCCTGCATCTCAGCATGAAACCACAATACATTAAAGTTTCAAATTTATAAGCAACTTCCTGCTCAAACCATGTTCTGAACCTGAATTTTTTATTTCTATCCTGCAAAATTACAACTAATACAACAGCTACAGATTCTGTAAATCATCAAGCTGATGTTATTCTCTTGTGTATATATTTTACATTTCTCTGGGATAGGGCCTATGTCTAATTCCTAAGGGCAGCAACTCAAAAAAGGCTGTTTGGTTTTTTTTTGTGTTACATTGCTGCAGGTACTGTAGGAAACATTCTTCCACCTTTTACTTGGATCATCTAATATTGCCAGAAATAACTTCAAATTCTGGATGGTAGTATTTAAGGGAACATTATCAGAAGTGGCAATGGTTGAGATTTAAAAATCACTGTATCACTTTTTAAGAAGCTTCTGACATCTACTGCAGTTTACTTTCACTGTATCCCACTTAAATAGCTTTTAAAATACCAGCCTTGGTATGACAGCAATTCAAAGGAAAAACAAAGTATGAAAGAGGTAATAAAGTGTAAGACGGCAAGTACAGCAGAGTCACCAGGAAAGACAAGAATGCAAGACACATTTCTGAGAGGTGCTAGAGAGCTCTTGGCAGCAAGACACATTGGTTCCAGTAACAGTTTTATAGGCACTGGAGTTACAGTTTATGGCAGACATCAGCATAAAATGACACCATTGAGTTCCTTGTCCCAGCACAAAAGCCATGAGAAATACCTTTGTAAAAGCTCCAAGTCCTCCAGAGACCGATTTGGGGCTTTGCACCTTTGAATGACTCCCAATGGGACAAAGGGGTGGCATTGTGGCGAAAAGAGAATCCTCCTGCTGTGAATAGGAAGACATGGTACCAAAAAGAAAATATATCAGTGAAATGGCTAGGATAAGAAATAAAACAACTGACTGCTAATAAAGGGCAGCATGGACCATCTGGGCAGGCCAAATTACCTGTGCAAAGAAGGTATCTCCAAAATCAGTCAACACTTAAGTAAAAGGAGTCTAATTTATTTAACATAACCTACAACACAAATTTCATTTGGAAAGTTACATCCCCAACAGCAGTAACTGTTTCTTACCATATCATACACAGAAATCGACTCATCTTCTCTGACCAGCTTTTTATACAAAGCATTTCACATTAAATTAGGCTAAGGGGGGGATCTTTTCAGTGCATATAAATACCTGATGGGAAGGTGTAATAAAGGTCAAGGCAAACAACATTCAATGGTATCCTATGAAAGGACTGAGTCAATGGGCACAAATTGAAATAGATGAAATGATAAGAAAAATTTTCTTCTTGTTGATGGTGATTAAACAGAGTAACAGGCTGTCCAGAGAGCCTGTGGACTCTTCACCCTTGGAGATACACAAAATACAACTGCACACATTCCCAAGAAACTTGCTCTATTTGACACTGCTTTGAGCAGGGGAGTTGGACTGGATGATCCCCAGAGGTGCCTGCCAATCTCAGCCATTATGTGATTCCATACACAGTCTCAGAGAGAGAAGACAATGAAAAATGAAACAAGTTATGGTGGGGAAAAATATTCTCTCAGATGAAATTCTGCTCTCCTCTAACTGGAATGATGCAATGGCATGTGGTCCTTCCAGGCAGAACCTGCCTGGAAATGACAAAGCTGTGTAATTAAATAAAAAACCATTTGCACACATGCAAAATCATGCATGTGGCACTTCTGTATCTGAGGTTGGTAGAGAAGTCAAATGCAACTGAGGAAGTTTGTTACAGTATAATTTGTTCTCTTTTCCAACCAATGTGAACTCCAAAGGCATGGTTTCACCATCACTTGGTCCATCCTTGGGTTGGATCATGCCCAGAAATCAAGCCCTGACTCCAACCTAATACCCTTGACATCTTCCTTGTACTGACACACATGGCTGAAAACACATTAGTTTTCAAGCAGATTGGTTGTCTGCTCTGGTTCACCACATCCCTGTTTGCGACCAGTTGTGTACAGGGGGTGAAGACAAGGTTAGAGGCATAACCAGTCCTCTCAACAGCAGCTGCTTATCGGGCATTTTAGAGTGGATGAAGAAACACAGCCTCTTTAAAGAAACCATAAAACTACAGCTTTTCACCAACCAGAAGACATAAACCAAAATACATTCCTGTTTACAGAAGCATGACTTTCATGACTTTTTTTTGTTAATATTTAATATCTTGATTTTTTTACTTTGTCCTGGAAATACAGAATTCACCTGTTACAATGACATTTGCCTACTTTGACTCATCAGAAACCTTTCAGAAGGAACTGCCCCAACTCAGTGAAAAAGACTAATAAATGATTTTCCACACAGTGAAGTGAAATCCATCTGAGCAGACAGGCTTTTAAAAGCAGACTAACTCGCTGCACACCTGACACTTAAAATGCTATTGCAAACTAACTGCTTCAGACAACAATCACCTTTTTCTCTAACAGACACAGGAACAATCTCAGTTCCAAATGAAAAGTAATTTGCTCTCTGCAGACTGACTGGCAAACCTTCCCCTCAACATATCTGGCATTAATATTGTGGCTTGGAGACAGGGAAATGCTCCTGCTTTCAGCAGCACACCCACCAGCTGCTTTCAGAGCCTCGCTGACGCCACTTCCCTGCCAGAAATACCATTCCTAGCACAAGATGTGGGAGAGACTTCATGTGAGACAGTTCAGCTCTGTACCTTTTGGGCTTTGCAGATCAAAAGCACCAACTGTATTTATCACTGTTTGTTTACACATCCAAATGTTACTCCACTGTTTACACAACATTTTTCTAAATATAGGCAGTTGTAAAACCACTAAATGAGCTATTTTCAGGCTTCTAGGAGCAGCTGCTGTGCAAAAATAATGAACAGAGTGAAGGTTTTGAGGTAGGCACCTCTAGTTTAATCACACTCTGTCACTAACAGATTGAAGATCAAAGTGAGCTACAGAAGAACCTTTCTGAAAGACGACATTTTGGGAGCTATGCCCTCCATGGATTTCTTTGTAGAAAAGCAAAAGAGCAGTGCCTTTAACAGATGTGTAGGCAAGTCTAATTAGGGCTGCATGAAGCGACACCTTGTATAACCACCATGTTCTCACATGGCTCCATCTGTTAGACATAATAAACCCTCATATGAAATGACAATCAAAGGAACTTTCCTGAAATGCAGCATTTATAATACCAAAAATCCCTGTTTAATAGGAAGCTGGACTTCAAATGGGAAGTACGCACCTAATGAGAACATTACCTTGACAGTTGAGGTGACAAAACTGCTCCCATGGGTCTTTGAGACAGGAGATCCAGTACCATGAGAGGCCTGGCAGACACTGCTCAGTTTGCTGGTTGGGCTCCCTGTGCACCAGGAAATAAAGCAGATGTCAGGTGAGGGCCAGGGAGTGAAGCCCCTGCACACATGAGACCTCTTCTAAGAAACACAGCACTGCATTTCCACTGTGTTGCCCAGGAGGTACATCAGTGGGAGCTGGCATGGGCACAAAACAAACCCACTACCGAACCTCCACCTGCAGAGTCCATGCCCCAGAGAAGGCACTCTCCACCCAGAGCTCTGTGTGCTGCAAGTAAATGGTCAGGCACCCTCCTGCAGGGCCAAGGATATCAGCTGCAGGTGCAAAATGAGGGCAGTAAATGAGCCACCAGCCAGAACCTGCTGCTGCAGACGTAAAGTCTTCTGTTTCCCTGACACCCTCTGAACCTACACTAGCCTTGGACACTGGCATGGAGGAAGGCTTGGAGTGGGAAGGAAAAGGAAGGCCAGAAAAGGAGGGAGACAAAGTAAGAGGGGACAGTGAGTAGGGGAAAAGAAGAAACAGGAATAAGGAATGAAGGCATTGGGTCCTCTATGGAAGGCTCCTCTTGCTAAATGAACAAATACATGTGTCACAGCAGCCTCCTGACCCCCAAGATGGATGGGGGTTCAGTAGTAAAGTTATTATCAGTGTATACACAACACTGCAGCTCAGCAGTTTTGTTACTGCTGTTGTTCGGTTGGTTTGTTAGTTTTGTCTGTTCAGGAGACATCGAAGTCATGGATTACACTCAAGAAAACAAATATTGGTCTCTCACAGAGTTGTACTACACTCTGCACTTGAGTTTACTTGTAAATGAGCAGCCATTTGTGAAAACATGGGCTTTGGGAAGGCTGGCTTTCACAGAGCATGAAGATCTCACTCCTCTTTTAAAATACAATCTGCAGCCTTACCATTAACGTCCCAGTAGCTTTGTCTGTAGTACACACTAGGCTCAACCCAGCTTGGCTGCTGTTGTCAAAAAGCCACCTCCACATACTCCCTTGCTCCCTCACACAGGTCTGGTGATGAGGCTCTCTGACAAGAAAGCTCAGTTTGGGGTGGGGAGGGCATCAATATTCTGCTCTGCAGTGAGCTGATGTGACTCACGCAGGACACAGGGGAAGTTGCAGGAGTGCAGGGAGGGAGAGGCAGCAGGCAGTTTCTGCCAGGTCAGTCTGTGGTGGGAAACTGCACCTTGAATGGTACTGAAACTTGTATATCCAAACCACCTGGTGCATCTACAGATGTACATGTATAAAACTCTACCAGAAGAGCCCAGGAGTCACCCAAACCATGATAAACTACTCAGGCAGACAGTCAAGATGGAGGTAAAGAAACAGAAAAGAAAAAAGGCACAAAACCCCCAAACAACCAAAAACCCCCAATTAATAAAGCCCTATCAGTGAAACAGCTTCAGTATTACCCAGAAAGCCACAAAACATACTTTAAAAATTCAGATATGGCTATGCTCCCCCTACCAGCTTGCTCTGTGATGAAGTTAAAATAAACATGACAGCTGTGTTCCCTCAGATAAAGGGAGGGACTGACACAAAACCCAGAATTTCTGCACTTTCCATCCATGCCCAAGAAACCATCTGTGTTACATGGATGTTGCACTTCCTCACATGGCTCTGGGCATCCTTCAAGATGCTGGGAAGCACACACATACACAAACAAGTGTATTTTAAAATAGACAGCAGTTCCTGGCCACAGATCACAACAAATAAATGACTTCTGAAGGACCTTTCCTCCAGCCCTGACACAAACATTATGGATTGACTCTCATACCCATCACTTGTGTCCTGCAGTTCAGTCCTGCCCCTCACCCCAGGCCTCTGTAACCAGAGGGAATCCAATCAGAGGAATCCAGACCAAATAGAAGCTGAGAGCAGTAACAGTCATGGTGTTCTCCTGGTACCTGGGGTTTATGCATTCAACACATCCCACTGTGACCTATAACTGATCTGCCAGGCACCGCAAGCTCTCTATGTGTTTTGTCCAGCTCCATGATACTGTTGCCACCCAACCATCTGTGTGCTGTTCCCATCTAAATCTGCGCACCACTGTCTACATCACTTTCTCCTCTTTCCTTTCTTCACGTTTCGAAGAGCCTCCCTTTGAAGAGGTATCTGTGATTATCTATTTGGCCTTACACTGTGCTGTTTCCTAAAGGAAGTTCTGCTCAAGTCTGAGATACCCTTAACCATATCCCATAGGCCAGCTGTGCAAACCAACATCACCTTCCTCTTTCTCTGCAGAGTACTTCTCAATCTTCACAAGCTGAAATACTGCTCTTATACCGACCATTTTAAAGGGGGAATAAACTCGAATGGGTAAGATTAAGCCACTGCCTTCTGGGATGACACTACACACCTGTGCTTGTGGCTGCTGCTCCAACCATCTGTCCAGGCTTGTCCACAATAATATACGGGTTATTAATGACTGAACTAGCAGAGCCTTGCTTCATGTGCACCGGAGTGGACGTTGGGGTACGAGGTAGTGGAGATGGACTAGGGGTCGATATTGGAGAACCTTAAGAAAAAAAGTCCAATGCTTCTAGCTTGTAAATGTTGTAAGAACATAAAAACAAGGCAATAGTAGTAGTTTTTTAAATGACTTAGAAAAGGAACATTTTTTGAGGACGCATTTCCCAGCCTGAGTGAGATCACAGGACTTGGAGAAGGAAAGAGGAGACAGAAGGAAAGGAAAAGGCATCTAAAGCACTCTGGCTCATATCGACCCTGGACATGATCTGTCTACCAGGATAAGCAGGGTTCCAAAGGAACTTGAGAAGCCATCTGGTCATCCCTGAATTCTAAGGAGTATTACCTCCATCATTTTCACTGCCAAGATCCGTGCACCCAAGGAGAGGAAGGGAGAGTGCTGAGCTCTTCTTCCCTTGTGCAGCCCACAGTACAGGCACTCAGATCCTTTTGGGAACTGAGCAGTCACGTCAAAAGGCTGCGTGATACAGCAGCCATCAGGCAGGCACGAGCACTCCAGTCTCTTGGCTACTCTAACTACAGTAGAAACCCTTGAAATCAAAGTGTAAAATGTGCAACTTCTGGGTAACAGGGCCAGGAGAGAGAAAAACTAGAGAGGAAAGGAGCTGCAGGAAGGGGTAAACTAGAAATACAGAGAAAAGAACAGGCAAGGAAGAGATCAGAGAAAAGAGACAGTAGCAAGCACCAAGGTTCAACTGCCTGCAATCTACTTTCTTGGCAGTGATTGACGATTAAGATAGAACATAAATGCTGATCAAATAAAATCCCCATGTCTTATAAACTGTTTTGAAATCTGAAAGGGGCAACACTCCTCAGCAGACAGCAGAACCTCAGAAAAATATTTAGGAGAGTAACATTTAAATAGGAAAAAACAAGAGACAATAGGCCAAGGATTTTAAGAAAGATAGGATGGCCCCTGGAATTCTTGTTTTCTGGGAAGCCTTGAGAGAAGAGGATCAAGAGAAGAGCTTATAAAGAAAGAAAGCAGCACTAGGCATAGGTTCAAATGTAAATCAACCTGAGCACAGTTTTAAGGTGTCAAGGAACAATATTGAAATTTAGATAACAAAACCCCAAACCAGACACACTGTAAGAAAGTTATCTGGGAGCAGATCACCAGAAATCACACATACTTATTGCTGGTGCTTCCTCCTCTCTACCCTGAAGACCAGAAAACGAAAAGATGCAACAGGTCATCTTTCAGTTTCACAACCAGTGCCATGGTGAGCTGCACATGAATACTTTCTGATGTAAAGCATCACCCAGTGGATGGCATCATGCCCAGGCAGGGAAAGGACTACAGGTACAATGATCAAAACAGCACCTTAACCACATTTGACTCAGAAGCTGACACACTGCTCATTGCAGTCAGCTGGCAGTTTAATCCACCCAAGTGTGAACTTTTGGAAAAGGAGGACAAAAGCTGCTCTATCTGAGGAGATATGGCAAGCACAAGAGGACTGTTTGAGTCTACAACGTTGAACCTATCCGCCCAATAATCAGGAAAAAAAATTCTCGTTAATCCATCCCAGGTGTCTGAAAGCAGGAGGGAGAAGGATGGCTGCTTCTTACATAAAAATACTCCACTTGGAAGATGTGTCCTTGCCTGGGCCTTTCTGTGGATAACAGTCAGTTCAAGACCATCTATTTCATAATTAAAAGCATTCAAGAACAGGGAGAGGACAGCTCTCATCCTGCTTTTGATCTGTTGTGAAGTGTTTCACACTTTTATTTTTTTCTCTTGAACATTAAGAAGTGTGTTTTGCTCCTTATTGTAGAGTTTCCTACTGCCTGATGTTCAAAGATTGGCAGAAAATCAGGGGAAAGGACACAAAACAAGTCCAACTGGTTCACTGGTTTTCCAAGGGGGAAGCACTCAGGGAAGTAAACTAACATTCACCTGATACAATCTTGCAACTCATGGTGATAGGCTGGAAGGATTTTCCTGGTGACTCTGCAGGGCTTGGACTCTGACCTTGAGGCACTATTTTACAGCTAGCTGCAATGGGTTGAAAGGCTGAATTTCCATGAGAGCCAAAGGCAACTTTCTGTGTGGCTAACTTGGTGGGAGTCCGTTCTATCGAAGATGGCAGGGAATAAAACGCGGCATGTCTTTCGGTTTCAGCATTCCCAGAGAATCCTGATTAAAACAGGGAAAAGAACAGAAATAGTTCTTAGGCTGACACATCTAATTCCTTACTATGCTTCCCTACACAAACAAAACTCAGGTATGATAAGGACGCTCTTGAAGGAAGGAAAAGGAAATGGTGGGAAGTGCTGAATGAGGAGAAAGAGGGGTAGGGGATTCCTCCTGTGCAACCCTGTTGGATTTGTCAGAACAGAGGAATAAAATGCAGCATGCACAGCCTGTTCAGCTGTGGCAGGTGAGCAGTCACTTCTTACACATTTTCTTGGAACAACCCTTCCACTGACCAAAAGCTGCTGGTAGTTTCAGGTGTCCTTGGTTAGGGCTCCACAGGACTAAGGCTGGATCCCCTCCGGAGAGAATCTCACACCGCATATTTTGGAGTAAGAGCACAAGGAGATCACCTACTGCCTTTTGAGTGGGTTAAGAAATCCACTTTACTTGATGTAGAAGGAGATCAATTAATCTGAAGCTGCTGAGAGAAGCCACTGTATGTCAGTGTAAGAAGGATGCAGGTTTACTTCGTGTTGGCTGTAGCACTGCTCACCTAAAGGCGCTGCAAATCTTCCTGTTCGAATAAAAAACCTGTGCGTTTAAAATCTGGTTGTGTTTGTCCTTTTGTGGCCACAAGAAAAAAAAATACATGCAAACAGCAGACATTCTTGCTGAACCCAAACCCACCTGTGGCATCACAGAGCCTGCAAGGAAGCACACCATGCAAGGCACCAGCTTGGAGCACAGGAGTGTTGGAGTAAATCAAGAAAGGCATCAGACCATCCTGCATCTGCCAGGATTTTGAAACACAAAGTTCCTCAGCTAAGCAGTGCAAACCATAACAGACACCCTTGTTTCTCAGCCCTGGTAACCAAGGTCTGTCACACAAGCCCTGACACCACGTGCTTCAGAAAATAAAGCTACATGATAACAGAGGCACAGCTTTTCCTATTTCATGTAAGCTACAAGCCAGAGCAGTGTGCCATGAGGCCAGCACCAGCTTGTTTCAGGCAATCCAAAGGAACCTAAGCCATGAACTGCTGCCCCACCACAGGCACTGCATTTCCTGATCTTACGTGGCAAGGCAAGAACGAGACCCTGACATGCAGAGGTGCCATCGTCCCTCAGACAAATATGCATCACTATCTTTAACTTTTTCAACACTACAGTAACCACTCTTTGCAGGGATTTTTGTTCCCCCATAGTCAACTCATGTTAGGCACCAACATATATAACTGAACACACCACTAGACCGACTCCTTAAGTGTATATAGGACATTCAGAAACCTAAAAACTCCTCAGAAAACAGTCCGCCAAGAAAAAAACTACAAGTGCTATTCAACCACCTTATTTCCACCTGCATCTGCTGTTGCTCCATATTCACTACATTAGGCAGAACACAGCCCACACAACAAGCTTCAGATGAAAAAAGCAAACAAAACCCAACAATCAAATTATCTGTACCAATTTCTGAATTACATTTCAGAACACATTGAGGAAATGACCATCTGGGGTGAGCAAGGAGCAGGTAGCACAGGCAACCTTTAAGGCTTAAGAGCAATAAAGAGGAGGTATCCAGAAGAGCTGACGTTCCAAGAACTGGAATTTTACTGACACCCATTTGCTTTACCTTTGTCCACAGAACCATCTGGGCTGGAGTCCCGCAACTGTTTAATTGGTGATGAAGCTTTGACTGGTGCTGGAATACTCAATGGCAGTGATAAAGATGCAGGAACATCAGAAAGTTCAGACTCTGAAGACTGGGAGAAGAGGTACTCCTCACCAAGGGAATGCCTGTGGAGCTCCACATCCACTACCTTCCAAAAACAGGAGAAAGGACATTAGTGTTTGGTAGTTAGGCAAAGATATAAGAGGTGAAAACAACTATGCATTTCCATTTGAATGCCCAGAAACCTCTTTCTTTCCCCCATCTCTGCATAACACTTCCATTCATCTCAGGAACAGTTCCCAAAGGTCCAGCAGCAACATTTAGTCCTCAGAGTAAAACAGCACATCTACCAGTCCATGGGGAAATCTGAATAGTAAACACTGGATGGATTATAGGGTCCAGCTCCAAGCACCCCACTGAGGAAAGGACTGCATTCCCCTGTAGGGACAGGCTCAAAACGGCAGCTTGCCTTTCCTGGCTTTTTTGGTAAGACCTTGAGAAACACACCACATAATCTACTCTTCAAAAGTGTTCTTTAATCCAGCAGGCATGTCACACTAATATTTTCTCCACAGACTGAAAAGCTGAAGTAATGCAATTTCACCATAAAAATTTCCATTCACTACAATACAACAAGGGGAAAACAATATCAGGACAACTTTGGGAATATAGTAAACTATGGGTTATGGATTATTAATGAATGTATTTAAGAGTTTATTTTCCATTAAGGTACTGAATTTGACAGACACAGAAATTAAGAAGTACTTAGTATACTGCAAAATTTCAGCAGGATAGCTGGGTGATCCCTTAAAATATTTATGTGTGAGCTCTGCAGCACATCAGAATACAAATCAAAACACTTGGTAGCAAAAGCTTCAAAAAGAAATACAAATTAAAACTGTAGTACAAACTAAGTTCGTTCTGAAAGAAGAGCTGAAACAGTCTCCCCTCAGCCAAGAAGGGGAAAAAATGATTGCTACCATAGTGACAAGGTGCCATAATCATTTCATCCAACAAGAGAGCAAAACCTATATTCTAGAAACTGTGAAATCAAACGGGTCTGACTCTGTGCTTAGTCCTATGTGTCTCTTCTTTTCAAACATCCTTGAAGGACTCACAGTACAATATCCAGCCCACAACCCCCTGACTCACCGTTTCTGCGCCAAGTGTCTGCAGGCCTGTGTAGGTCCTGTCCAACTGGGTAAAACAATACAATAAATTAAACAGGGGAAAACAACACAATAGCTACAATTTACAACACAAATCGTTTGAAAGGAATTCAAACTGTGTAAGTTGAGCAGCAGCACATCCAGTTTCTGAGGCCACTGAGTCAGAAATCTGCGTGCTCTGGAAAGTGCCCCTCTTCTGCAAAAAAGCCAACTGTGACCCAAAGCCCGCACTAGAACAGAAAGGAGTCAAAAAGTTGAAGGAAATGAGACTGCTGAGGAAATATTATTCCAATCTAAGAGGAGTCCTAAAGCAGTACCCTTTTTTATTCCTCATATAAATATACTGAAATAATGAGAAAAACTCAGATTTAAACAGACCAGCATGAAGGCTGTGTTTACACTATAGATTTTGATTAAGCTGTTTGCAGTTATTTAACTGGTATCAGCTGATAAAGAGGCATAACATCCCAGAGGCATCTATTAAGATACCTATAGATGCAAGCTGGGTTTGACAGGCTGCCAGTCCCAGGAGTGCTCAGGTCACCCATATCCCCTCGCAGCAGATGCAAGCTCAGTACACGAGCAGCAAAGGTCTGCTGATTTGAGTTCCGGTTTGCCAAGGACTGGCTCAGTTTTCTCCTGTAGGTCGGGCCTCCTTCACTGTCCATCACAGCATTACCAATTTCTCCCCAAGTATATTTTACTCATCATCTGCATTAATGTCCCTAAGTTGCAGGGGAATATTTTCAACCTCCTCTATTGTCTATACTTGGGGTTGCAAAGAGGTATTTACATTAGCATGAAATTCATTAATGCAGGCAGAGTTTAAATAAAAATAATGCTGCTCAAAGAAACAGGAGACTAAACCAGCTCAGGACTTAAGTCTGCTAATGCCAGGCCTACTAATTAAAAGGAAAACGAGCAATGGCCTGGTTTTCCAGCACTGCTGCATACCATAAATCTCACTGAGTGCTGCAGGAGTGAGTGGGTTGGAAAAGAACGCTCACCTCAAAAGAACATGGACCAAATGGAGAGTCTCAGCCCTCCCTGCCCACTCTAACACCAGACATAATCACTAGCTGATCTATGCAAGTGCTGAAGGAACAGAGCAGACAAAGCAGCCACTTTATCAGCAGAAAGACAGCCTGCAGCCCTGTCAGGTTAAAGCCAGTGAGAGCAGAATAAGGATCTCAAACTGCAGGGAAAGACAAAAAGAAAAAAAAAAAAAAAAAAAAAAAAAAAGGTAAATGCTTTGCTGCTCTAAGCAGAATCCACTCTAGCTGCTGTCAGGCTGGGTTCCCTGGCTACTTCATTGACTCCAATATAGCCAAGGTAAGAGGCTTCCCTGGATCTTTTTTGATTCTCCAGCTCAAATATCCATGTGAAAATAACCACCAGTACACACACACAACACAGAGAGCCAGAAACACACACACACAAGTGGAGGAGCCTCTTCCAGATTATTCAGGAAAGCTCATTTAAATGACCTTCTCTAAAGTCTTTTGTTCAAATACCTTCAAATTGTGTATGATATCAATCCTCTTGTTCTGGCTATCCTTGAAGTGTATCTGCACTCTCACAGGAAATTCTCCCCAGCCCCTCCTGGTCAGGTGAAACGGAGGTTCTCTGGAAACAAATGGTGATTACATTTTGATGCAGAAGTGGTAGAGCTTTCACCTACCTCTTTTTCAGAAAGCCAAAGACTGTTTTTCTAGCAGACAACTAAAGCTATCTTCAAGCCTGTTATTCACCACAGAGGGAATGCAGTCAGAGCAATAAGAATGTTATGGCTTTGGACAGCTGAAAACACACTTTAATTTTACACAAGGGAACTGGGAAGAAAATGGTAAAAAGCTGTTGGATGAGAGACACGGAAAACAAGTGTCTTATTTTAAAAAGAAACAAAGGCTGTGTTATGTCAAACGAAAAATACTTGTTTCAAAAAACCCCCAAGTCAGTTCCTAGGACACAGCTGTAAGGTGAGCTTTCAATGAAGCATTTTGCTATCACTTCCTGCTGTTCCCTGTCTAGCAGCAAGAAGGCACATGCTTCATACAACACACAGAGAACAACATAAAGACAACAAAATAAAATTAACTCAACCACTGTCATCCTTCAAGCTGGAAAAGAGGGGTGTATTTATCTGTAACATTTATTGTTACTTTATATTTCAGCTTGTTATTGTAAATCCCAAGTGTAGTTTTGCAACAGAGCAAAAGGTGAGAGGTTTATAGCCTATTTTTAGTCCAGAACATTAAAGTTCACTAAGATGACTGGGACTTTGACACCAGAAATCAATTGACCAGATGGGATTAAACCAGAAGACAAAGAGCACTGACATCAGATACTGGAAACTGAGAAAAGCACAGAAAGACAGCAGTCAAGTGTAATTTGGTTACACAAGAACCACAAAGGAGTTTGCTTTGGTCCTGCTCACAGTTGTCTTCTCAGAAACATTACTGAGCCACACCAACACTTCATAGGTTGTCTTTCTGAATTGCCTTTCAGTAGTTTAATTTTGCCAAAATTAGGTTGCCATTCTGTACCAAGGCAGTCCCTCCACACCAGGGGTGAGCTGAATGTCCTGAGGAGAATAATTTCTTTGGGAAGAGACCAAGTGCTTTGAAGGCATCCTCCCTCTCATCCAAAGCAGAAGGATGAAAGAACTGACAGGGCATTTCCCTGCAGCAGTCAACAGAGAGCCGACCCTGCTCACCTCATCAGGGTCACAGCCTGGAAAACAGGTTTGGAATACAGGTCTGGGAGAGGACAGAGAAGCTGCCCTGCAGCACCAGCACCATTACACTGATGGGAAATTGAAGTCAATGCCACTGATCTCACTACCGTGGAGAAATATTTGGGAGTGTGATATAGTTTCTTGCACTAACATATATGTAGCATTAAAAATATGGGCAAAACAGCTTTATGGAACTCCTTTTTCCTTTCCATGTTGGAATGGAGGGGAGGTAGAAAAAACTTTTTTTAACACCAGAAGTCTAACCTGTGCAACACACAATGTAATGCATGTGAGAGATGTACAAACCCACATGAATAACATGAAATGTAACATATGAAATAAGAAAATTTAAAAAAAAAAAAATATTAAAAAAGTAATAAAAAAAATCAAAACTGTTTGGCACATTTTCTATATAAAAACTCATTTATTTTTACTACTATTTTGGATTAAGCCAAGTCAAGCCAGAGGTTAAATACAGACATGGAATACTAAACCAGGAGAAGAAGTTGCTAGCTTTCCAAGAAACTTGGCACTATAAGCCTGGCAAGCATAAAGACTGGAATAGTGACTGGAATCATTCCTTATTACCTCACTTCTACCAGGTCATTAGGTTTGTAACTGGGATGGAGGAAGAACCAAACTTTCTTGACAAAATGATTTATGCTGGGTTCTCTCCGAGAGCCTCGGACATACACCATCCATTTATGGGTTGACTGATCATTTTCTTCTCTCTTGTCAGGGGGAATGTACCTGGGAAAAAAAGTAAAAAATAAACACAAGATAAAAATCTCAGACAGACAAATACTGCAAAAAGTATTTTGGGAAAGTTTAGGCAAAAACATCAGGGAGGGTAAAATGCCTGTGGGAACCCTGCCCCCTGTGCAGTTCTGCTTGCTTGTCCTAACTCTGACAGCTCACCCAGGAACAGATACAGGTCCCATAATCTACTCTGCTCTTCTAACACGTTTTCTCTATTTGAATGCACAGCTGCCATATGAAGTCACCCTTGTGAACATTTGGCTCTTAATTTTAAGATTCTACCATGGTCGGATTCCTTTTCCCATCCTATTCTGAGATAACAGGAAGCAAACCCGCATCAGAACACAACATACAACTCTGCTACCACACATACAAAAAATAACAATCCTTCTTGGATGTTTTTAAGAAACTTCAGAGTCAATACTTAGTTCTGGGTACAGCCTTAGGTAGATTTAAGATGCAAGTCTAACATTATGCTTTGTCAGCAAATATCTGATACTTTATGTGCAAAAGACTGACTTCAGCAGTGCCAGGGTGGAGAGCTAAAACATGAAATTGCCCATAGTTTCCTAAAAGTAATGCCTTTTTTTACTAATTTCCTCAAAATTCAAAAGTTTTGCGTATTTACCTGCCTTTTTCTTTTTTAAAATAAACTAAAAATGTAAAAATTAATTTCAGATTATTATGGGCTTTCACAATTTTCCTTATTGTGATGTTTTGGTCCATTGTTTTTTTGTGGTTTTTTTTTTTCCTGTTTAAAAATATCCCCCCACTATCCCTATGGACACTCTGAATTAGCCAAATAATTCAATTAACCAACACACTGAATTAGAACAACTTGCTTTTCCAAATTTTTATGGGAAAGCTTTGTACTTCTAACTGATCAAAAAAGGTTGAAAGACTTCCCTTGAGAGGAACAGATCTTAAAACTTCCCTATATATACATATATAAATAAAACACCTGTTCCTCCCACAAAAATACTCATACAGACACTCCAGGAAATCTGTCTTGGCTACAGTGATTATTCAAGGGCAACACCTCATATGGTGACAGCTTAGCAATTTTATTTGTCTCCTAATTTTAACCTATTCCATTTACTCCTGAAATAAGGGAGTGTCCCTCAGGCTCTGGATACTAACTTGGAGACGTTGCCAACCACAATCGTTTTCTTCACATAAAGCCGTGAAGTTTCATCATTTGACAGTCCGGCATTTCGTTGTCCTGGTTTTTGAGAGCTTGAAACACCCGAACTGTCCTGAGGGTAGGGGAAGAAAAAAAAGGCAAACAAAAACCCAAACAATTCTTCTTAAACATCATTTTGTTTGGTGCTAGAAAGGTAAGGTGTTGTTAAAAAAAAATAAATATAAACATGCATAAATGAAAGACCAACAACAAATCATCCCTAAAAATGCCTAAATTGCTATCCAGGCACATTTAAGCAACTCAGGCATGGAACAGGGCTACCCCACCTAGCCAGGAGTACACAGCATGGCTTAACTGAGTGGTCAGTGTGTGACATCACATGGATCAGAGCCATGATCTCAGCTTGGGTCTCAAAAGCACTGCCACTGCACTGTCTAAAAATACAGGCACTGCTAGAATGGCATCATGTTGGTCACTAATCAGAAACAAAGCGAAATATCCCACAAGTAGGGGCTGAACATCTAAATCTTTCTCATTCCCAGACTCTCCTGCTTTGAGGGACTCTGGTGTTGCTACATGGTGAAGAATCAAGGCTGGGCGTGAGGCAGGAATTCAGCAGGGATAGCAGCAGCCATACCACATCACTGACATCTGGGTAAGCCCACAAATCCACCACAGTGCTTGGGGCACAATAAAAACAGCAATCCTGTAACAGAAGTCCAGCTATTAAGCTGTGGCCAAGACTCCCTTGTAAAATGATATGACCACCCACAGTGCCAACACAAGTGGAGCTGTTGTTTGCATGGGAATGAGAGGCCTTTCTGTGGCTCTTGGATGAAGTGGCTGTCTGGAGAAGAAGGGACTGCCATCCTCTAGTGACCAACAGAGCTGGTGCTGGCAGCTTCCACTGAGCACTCACCAGATGAGGGTCAGTGTGGGGAACAGTGGATTCACTAGGAACCATTACCCTTCCTCTGTTAAGTCAGTGATGCCCCGAAGTGAAGCAAAGAGCCATGGAAGGATGGGATGGCTCCTGCTTCTTATCACTCCCTCAGTCACCTCTGGGCCACAGACTGTGTTGGTCCAAGATGTACCAACGTGCTACACCCAAGCAATGTAGCTGCTCCATCAGTGCCCTCAGTGCAAGAAACAAGTTCTGTTGGTCTGGTGGTTTACAATACAGGTGGGTTCACATTCCATATGGTGTACCTGCCTTCTGCTACAGACCCCAGGCAGGGCTTCAGCAAACTGCAGCCCTGTTATCAAGGGGGTCACACTGCTCTACAAGGGCAGAATCATTGCCCTTTCTGCCATGTGTTACTGCAACTTGCTCACCTGAAGAACACAGCCATTTTTACTGAGCTATACTCATCTCTGGCTTGGGAGGGGGGCCATACTTCTCTGGCAGGTCTGACTGCCTAAATGAACTGAAAGGAAGCTGAACACTTTCATCTCACCTACTGAGGCACATTTCACCTGCAGATAGTGAGAGAGCCTTCCCAGTGGAGCTACCTGCAGCCAACTGGTGAGGCATTTGTTTGGCTGCACAGTGAGCCACAAAAGAAATAACCCAATAAAATTCATGAGGGAACAACAACAGAAGGTATCTTTAACCTGGGTCAGTCTGGTTCAGTTGAGAAAATTACATTACAATGCACAACTGCGAGCAGCACTGTCAAGTGAAAACCAACTCAAACTATGTACTTTAGGCTCTACCAGCTCACACTCCCAGGGTGAGCCAATCCTCCAGTGTTACTGTTTTCACCACAGGCTGCTGAGGAGGCCAAACCTTTCCAGTGGAATAACCACTCTAAGCAATGCAGTCCCCATGGGCACCCAGGGCCAGGCAGCAGCATTACTTGCTAAAACCGCTGCTGAGAATGACACATCCTGCTCTCCTCTCCAGGCTCTGCCCTCCTGACCTGACTTCCATCTGCACAGCAAAGCCCTTTGCTCAGGTTGTGAAGCTCCTCCTTGCCCAGAGGCTATGACCAGACAGCGGCAGAGCTGTGCTGACACCACTCTCCCCACCGCCAGCTGAGCTCGCTGCTGGGCAGGGCTGAGTTAAGAGGAGTTACCCACGTCCCAGACACTTCAGTGGCCTTACAGCAAAGCCAGGCTGAGGGAGAGGGAGCAAGCAGTGGGAGAGGGCAAGAAACTTCTTCAGCGAAAACATGAAGAGCTCCTGGTGACAGCACTGAGTCCACAGAACACACACCTCTAACAACTTGACCACCACTCGAGTTTTACTTTACCCGGGCAGCATTCCTGCTCTGTCTCTGGTCCAGGCTGTTTGCCAGCCGCTCCTCTGCGTCCACGTTGCCATTGTCTTTGTCCAGGAGAAAGTCATTGTGCTGAGAGAGCGAGTCGCTCTCAGAGTGGTTGGCAGAGGGAGTGTCTGAGCCCTGGTTAGCTGGAGAGGATGATCTAGAGGGTGACTCCAAGAATTTCTTGATTGAAGGGTGATTGAGAATTGTCGCATCACCTGACCTGGTGCCCTGCAGCAAAGAGGCAGATCTGGTCACTATAACTCTGCAGCCTGGATAAAAACAACCCTGAGCCAGAACAGAAGAAGTCAATGTATGAAGAAAGAGCAAATATTTAATCAGCTGCCCTGCAGGAAAAATGCATGCTGCAGAAGATAAAAGCTTAAACAGTTCTACAGCACCATAAACTGAATCTGTTCCCTTAGGCCTTTAGATCTCAGAAACACATTAGGTTTTGGAAAGGAAGACTGCAGCCTACTCAAATACCTACAAAGTCCCTTTTTAAGTAACATCTCTTCTTGTGCAGACACCTAGGGTCTCTCACCACACAGAGGAAGGCCACAGCTGCCCAACTCCTGCAAGCCAGAAGGGTGCTAAGTGCATCGGGCTCCATAGCTTTGATGCACACTGGCAGTCTTGTCAACACCTATGAGGCAAGCTACACATATTAGCAGCCTGTCTGCTCCCAAGGCTTAACAGAGGATAAATAATAATGTGCTTAGGTATGCTTGCAAACTTTCCTCAAAACAGACATCTTAGAGCTAATCTTAGATCCTCCTAAACCCACAAGGAGGAAGACAGGGTGGGTAAGTGTTTCAATCTCTTTTGTTTTCTTTATTACTGTGACAAAGGCCTTTTTTTTTTTTTTTGTTCTTGCACTTGCTTTTAACCTCAGAAGTAGAACGAAAACACCCATCACTCAAAGCAAATGTCCTTCAGCCACTTCTTGTCCCGGCCACCAGTCCTGTGTCACCTTGGTCTGACCATGAACCATGTCAGCTGAAATACCCCTCTGCCAGCAGCAGAGCACAGACAGCCAGCGCTGCTCCAGCTCCTGAAGCCTCTGACACACCAGAGTGGCACTGACAGCTTTTCTGACAGGCAGTCCCAGCCGAAAGAGGCTTCTTCCCTGCCCAAACCAACTGGATCAGCCAATCTAGCGCAATTACTCATGGGGAGGCGGTAGGTCACAACGGAAAACTAATTATGAAACTAATTTGGGGTTTGTTTCTTTATTATTGGTTTTATCTTTTTTTTTCTTTTTCTTTGCAGATTTATTTTTAATCCATGTGAATTCCCTGATTCAAAATTCTGCCAACATGATGGAGGAGGTGGCAAGGGGATAGACACCAGCACCACTACAGAGCAGCAGAACTGCCTTCAAGAGGTAGTTGCAGGAGTGGAGACAAAAATTGTCCCACTTTGGCCTTTAAAGGATCATTTGAAAACATTCTTTCCAACTGTCCATCATGTACACAAGCAAAGCAATTACCAACTCTCAGTTACCTGCTTAAGAGAGTTGTATCCATATACCCAATGCCAGGGACACACACATGGCCAAAAGAAACCCAAACCCCAAACCAAACCACTACCAAGAACCTCTTCATTTGCTTTACCTCCAATCAAGTAAAACTACCAACACCTTGTCCAGTAATTTGTGGGAAAACTTAATCAACTGTAGTCATGAGGCCTCATAAGACTCCAACCTCAGTAGCACTGGGTTCCAGAACTGTTTATGAGAACAGGTCTGGAATTTGCAAATCAGCTTCCTAGAAGTTCAGAATTAAACTACAATGACTCCCATTCTACCAGGGGCAGAAACAAGACAATCATTCACTGCTGAGTCAAACATACATGAACCACAACAAAAAACAGACAACAAAGAAAATTGAAACTAATAACAATTTCAAAATAAAGAACTGTTTTAGCCTGCATTCAAATCAAGCCTTTCAGAAAGAAAATAAAAATGCAATTGAAGACATAGCTACTCTAGCCATAATATCATAAATACTACTGAAGACTAAATAAAGCAAGGAGGTGCCAGTAAGTTTTGTGTAAGTAACTTTAAAACAATTACAAAATTTGTTATTTCTGGTGTGAAAATCAGCAGGGAAAAGAAATGAAGGCCCTGCATGGCACAAGGGACAGTACAGCTGCTGCAGACACACTGGACACATTGGATAAAGGCACTTTCAAAGATCAGAACTTAGCTCACATTCTTCAGCTGCCCACACAAAAATTAAGGGGGCAGAGGGATCTCCAAGCCTCCCAATCCTTCCACAACCTTTTCCAACTACAGTTGCTCAACTCAAGGCCATTGAGAGAAAAACAAGATGAACTGTTTTGTTTTTATCCCACTCCAAGGCATCTGGAAATCACAACAGGGAAACCAGGAGAAGCATTGAGAGGCACTGCTTGGAAGAGAAATAATTATGGGACTAGAGCGAAACTCGTGTTTGTAGCACCCATTTTCAGCTTTCAAAAATCAGCTCAGATCTTTACTGGAAATAAGATCAACTTCCTGAATTGAAAAGATGGTAATCAAATACCGACACTGGTAATGAACCACATGTCATTTGGGAGTCTATATAAGTCATGAACACTCTGCAATTAGCAGTCATTAAGGGCAGAGTGCTCAAAACTGGGGTTTAACTAAGAGGTTTTGAGGTTATTTTAATCTTGTGAATTTTTAATGTCTGTGATATCTCCTTGATTTATCTCCTGTTCTATTGTTGCCATTAGTCTGTTCACCAACCCTTAGACAGACTGGCTGCCAGGGTAAAGGGAGGATGGTTTTATGGCACTGCCCAGCCCCCTAAAAATCTTGAATTTTTTTTTTCCCCCAAAAAGTTCCAAAACCATCTGCTTCCACTCCCCTTCTGTGAAATGGGGAAACATGTTCCCCACTTTTCAGGGCTTTGCAAGGACAAACTCCATACTATCTGGCAAGCAATGTGCTCTCACACAAAAACTGATGAAAAAAAAAAAAGCAGAGTATTTCAGAAACCAGAAGCAGGGGCTGCTGAAGAACTTCTCAGCTGCTTCCCGAAGACACCTCTCTGCCGAGTTCCTCAGGCACAGCTGGTGATGCACAGGCATCCCCTTCCAGTGCCACCCCACTGGCAGTTTGCATTCCACCCTTTCGTTACATCACATCTCAAAACCAAACATCAGCTGAATAGCCAGTGAACTCCACACCTCCCTTTGCAAATATTCCCTCAAGTCTTATTGTTCCCAGAGTCATTTTTACCTCTCCAGCTTTAAGGAGACCGGCAGACGCGTAATAGTTGGCCACAATGCAGGCACGCAGCTTATCCATCATCCTTCTTGCTTCAATCAGGCGCTACCAAAAGAAGAGGCAACATACAGTAAAAACAACCACTGCAGCCATCCCCAAGCCCCCTTACACCAGGATCTGGGACATTTGTAAGAACAAAACCTTTGTACCTGATCGATAACTTCAATTTCATGTTCTTTACTTTTCATTTCCACAGCAAACTGTTCTTTGATAATAGTCTCAATCTTCTGCACAGTAACATCTCGAGCTGTACATGGCCACACGTGGAAAATAAAGAAAAACGAAGCATTTACGTTTCTAGTTTTGAGGCTCTCTTTGAAAACAGATTAGCAATCACTATGGAGTGAGACGTGAAGGGATAATAAGTTCAGCACACACAAGCAATAAGGGAAGGATCATTTCCCTGCAAAAGAAACTTGCCTTAACAAAAACCACATGTATCCTTAAAGGCTGACTTATGTGGAGAGCTATTTTTTCCCTTTTAGGTCCGAGATGACAAATACCAGAAAATGGGAAGAACAGGACCAGTTTGTTTACTTCTGTCTCAGCAAAGCTGTAAACAGTAGGAGGAAAACTCCACCATGCTATGGCCAAGTGCAGTCACTGCTGTGACTGTGATGGAACAGGTTGGAACACCATGGACATTTTTCTGCTCTCCTTGGCCAGATTCACATCCAGGAAATTTACACCACATCACGCAGGAATAATAAGGCAAACTCATACTTTGTATGTTCAACACTGGCATGAGTTGCAGCCTGCTCTGCAGTGCCTACAAGTGATTTATTACTCACAAAGGGAACTATATTATTATCAAAAGCTGGTCTACCTCTTACAAAATCGTATTCCAGCACAGCAGTCAAACAAATTTAGCCTTTCAGCAGGAGTTTACTGACTTCAGTGGAAAGTATGTAGTTTAAGATTTCAAACTGTGCAAATGCCTCACAGCAAATTAGTGGCTAAGAATGAAATTGGCATATTATTGTATTTTTCTAGGACACGCATAAACGTAAGTACTGTTCTTTCTGCTCTACACATACTGTAGACTTTAATATTGCCCTTCCTTTGTCACCTCCATAACATCAAGGGAGTTCAAATAACAATTGTTTTTATCAAGTTCTAAGTAAGAATCTGACAAAGCAGGAATTATCCTTCTAGAAGAAAGCCTGGAACAGGTGCTCCAGCCTGTGCCAGAAATACAGTGACCCCACTGCAAAGCAGATGAGAGAAACAGCCTGGGTTTCTCTGGAAAAATTTCACATTGTTTCTACAAGGAATAGGAGGCAACAGCACCAATACTTTGGCTTGAGCTTCAGAGGAAGCACATGTTTTCCTAAAAGGTATGTATGTGTTTGAAGAGCTTCCTAATATCAAAATAGAAAGAGTAAAGAAATTAAAAGCAAGTGAAAACTTTGTTGGTACTTTTCAGACAGCATACATGATTTTACTGTCTGATCAGTCACCTACAACAGGAGTAAGGCAACTGATACCTCTATGTGCAGCAGGGGTATCTTAAATATTTTTACTCATTTCCACATACCTATATATATATACACATCTATATTCTAGGACCAGCAGAAGTTCAAGCCTACATTAAAACAGAATTACAGTTGAACCTGTATGAGTAAGGCAAAATTAAAAAACAGAGGGATGTAATTTACCTCCAGACATAGACACCATGCCTAGGAAATTCACATGTAAGGCTACACTTAAAATAAACCTAAACAGATTAAGGTATGAGACATATAGTTCAGATAGGGACAACTACAATGCTTCCCTGAGAGATGAAGCCCTGCCACACCACCATTATGACAATGAAAGCACTTTAGGACTTGTGGTTATACTACAGAGGCTTTTAAGAACACTTTATTTTCATATTTTTCCCAGCTTAGTGTCAACCAGTCCCTCATTAAGACTGTGTTAGTGAAATTTGTATACTTTAGGAATTCTAGTATTGAAAGCTGGAGATCTTCCATGAGAGGAAGAAAGAAGCCAGTTTGGAGGAATCACCTGAATGGAAAGTTCACTTTGGTAAGAACAGTTTTCCAGGGCTTCGAGACTTTGCCTGCTCATTATCAAGACCTTCTGAAAAGTTGCTTCAGAAGCAGATTAAAACCCTCCTGCATTCCCTGGACACTCCAGAACAGAGTGGTGACTTCTGGCAGCCAGGGAGGGCAGGCAGCTGGGAGTGGTGACATGGCCACACAGAGCACAGCTGCACTGGGCCCCACTGCGAGGGCCCCTGCCCGACGTGGCAGACACAGCCTGCCCAGCAACACGTTCAAACCAGAGTTCAGCCTCCTCACACTCGACCAGCTGTACAGCATCCTCCAAAACATCACCCACGAAGCCAGCATCTGTCCCTCTCCAACTGGCAGCTCCGGCATCCTGCTCTATTCCTGGACCATCTTCAGATCCCACAGCCAGTGAGTTTTCTCACCTCCCTGTTTGTCAGCTCTTCCCATCGTGATCCTCTCACTCGCTGTGCTAAGCCAAAAATCAGTAGCCTACTCCCTGTCCCCAGGGCAAGAAGCTCCACTCTCATTTGCCCAGAGACGACTGCAACCTGTCCCAGGCACTCTGCCAACAGGCTGGTTTCCAAAGCATATCCGAGCATGGCAAATGCAAACCTACTCATCCAGCTACTCTCTCCACTACACTTTTTTATCGACATCTCCTTCAATCAGGTTCCTCTTCCTCCTCTGCCACATGGCTCAAGGGCCCTTCCTTCTCCCTAACTTATCCATTCTACACTGCTCCTTTCTGCTTTACCTGCCTGCTCTTTCAAACATTTGCCATCTTCCAAGAGCTAGTCCGTGCGCTGCAGGATCATGACTTTCTTTTGTCCCTACTGCAGTCATGGATCTTTTACCTTCTCCCCACACTATACCGCAACCTGTACTCCCCAAACCATAAACTGCCAATCTTTCCTGGAGCAGACTTCAACTGCAGAACAGATACACAGGCTGGAGCACCACTCAGAATGGGAAGATGCACAGGCAAACACTTCAGCAAGCAATAGGAACTGACTGAAGTACACAGCTGGGGCCCTGGAGAGCTTGTGCTCCAGCTGCTATCACGCACCAAAGGCTGCATCCTCACACTTCATTTATGGTTCAGACAGCCACAAATGGCACATCTTCACACAGAGGTATCTCTACCTGCCTTGCTCAGGGTCTATCCTTTGGCCCTTCATCTCCTGCTCCAGCCCTTTCCTGAAGGTCTGTAGATAGCACACATGCCCACAGCACTTCCCATTCTGCAGCTCCTACCTGACTGCTCAGCTGCTTTGTGCCGCTTGTTGGGATGCGTGATGGTGATCTCCTCATAGTCAGGGTCCTTCTCTGCGATCACTCTCTTGATCCCAGACATGTTCTCTATTCCACTGAGAGGCAAAATGAGAGCATTCACATTACCCACTGTGACCTTTTGGGCAAACTTCAACCTCTCACGGCGGGGAGGCCTGTGGTGCACCCCCAGGAGGAGCGGGGGCGCCTCCCTCCCCGGGGGCTAGAGACCATCCCGGCGGCACCTGGTTGTGTTCTGCACAGCCTCAAGAGCCTAAAGTGCCTCGGGAGCCCCGCGGTGTCCCACGGCAACACAGAGCCCCTGCGAGTGACCTCGGGATAGCCAGGGCTCCCTCAGAAGGGGCACGGCCACAGATGAAAGGGGCACGGCCACCGCTGGAAGGGGCACGCCGGGCAGAGCCGCGGGCGTTTCGGCCGCAGCAGGGCGGCCCCGCTCCCCGCCGGGTGGACACATGGGCCGCCCCCTCCGGAGCAGGGACCGTGGGTCAGCAGCACCGCAGCCGGGAGGTGCGGCCGAGGCCGCCCCGGGGGTCGGTGCCGGAGCCGCGGCGGGTGGAGCGCTGCCCGCAGCCGGTCCCACGT